>JABUQX010133144.1:0-15000 GCA_015478945.1 Trachelipus rathkii | reverse complement strand
AAATACAGAAGAGGTAATTACGATCCTCATTACAGTAGGGATCACAGGTATCCCAGGATGAATAATAATAATCCCGGTTCCTATAAATACAGGAACAACAGAGCTAGAAGTAGTAGTAGGCAAAGGCAACGATTTAGAAGTACAAGTCCTATGCCGAGACGACCACAGACATGGTCAACCAACAATGAAGTAGGAGATGATTCAACACCCACGAGAGGGGTACGTTGGAATAAATTTAATCGGTCAAGGAGGGGCAGCAGTTCCCCCAGTCCGAGATTCACTCCTGAAAAAGGAGCAAACCTAAAAGCAAATCGCAATGAGTATAAGGTAAATAAAGTGTCAGATGCAGTAGTTTCTGGAGCTGGAACTCCTACTGTGCAGAATAACAGACAGACACATCGTTCACTTTCCAAGGAAGAGCTACTAAGAGACTCATATGAAGAACCGTCCAGTTCAGCAGAAGACTCGGACGAAGCAGAGTATATTAGGAATAATATACACAAGAACTGTAAAATATTGGAAAAGAGTGAGCCACCCAACAAGGGAAAAGGCGATCAGAAAATGGTAAGAAAGCTAACTCATCGTACAATAAGTGAAAGCGGTACAGACAGCGAAATGGTAGAGCTCATTAAAAAAGAGTGTGCTAAGATACAGAACAAAGCTTTTTTAGAAAAGACAAGGCGTCGCGTATGCGCGCCACAAGAGTAGGTAATCTATTCAAGGAAGCACCACGCGGCAGAGTAGCTTCAAACATGGATGATAAGACACCATTGCCGCACAAAGTGTGTAATATTAGGCACGCGGAGCAAAATAATTTTGCACCACACCGCACCAGAGTCGCCGCATATTATTTAAATTGTAGTATTTTAAGCAATAATAATAAGTTTTATCATAAAGAACGAGCTTTTATCGACTCAGGTTCGTCCCTTAACATTCTTAAATACACACACTTTAACGATTTAGAAGGTAGTTTTGATTTAATTTCCAAAGACATTAAACTTAATTTGGAAAGTATTACCCAGGGTGTAATACAGGTGTACGGAATCACCACACTTACATTAGAAATAGCTAATAGAACTTGTCAGTTTAAATTTGTTATAGTAGGAGATAACTGTGATTTCGAAGGTAATCTCATTTTAGGCTGTGATATATTGTCACAGACACCACTCATATTCGATTTTAAGGATAGGAAGTGCTATTTCAAGGAGGAAAGTAGCACAGGTTTAAAAATAGATGTAAATAATCCGATACCTTTAATGGTAGATAAAAAGGTAAAATTATCCGCGAAAATGGTGGACAAGGAATGTTCCAACCAACGATCGAATATAATCTGCGAAAATAGGACATCAGGAACAACGGAGAATCGCTGGCAGCAACGGAGGAAGAAGGTAAGACGTCGTAGACCGAACAAGAGATCGGGCCGATGCCATAGTACTTATAACTATGCCCGTGCAGACCTATGGCGACGACAACCGATGTAATAATAGAAAGAACTGGCAAAGAAATAACAGAAATAAGCGCATAAATTATAGAAATAGGCGCAGAAATAAGCGCAGAAATAAAGGCTGGTACCACAATGACAATAGGTACTCAAGAAACAGCCGAGATGATGCCGAAGACTGGTACGAAGATACCGGTAGAGGGATGTATAAAAGACCGCCTCGAACTCACATGGAAGATGTTTTGGAAGGTGACTTGTATTGTTATAAAGTCTCGAGAACTCCGGATCTATATGTAATCCGTGAGGAAGATTCAGAAGAAGAATCAGACACCCTTGAAAAAGACTCTGAAAGCGATATCCAGAGTGACGAAAATCTCACTCATATGGAGCACGCGCTCGAAACGGCAGATATGATGCAGCGCACTGGCAAATATACAGATGAAGACTCATACACATCCCATGATGAGAATGAGCGCGACGTTCATCCATCTGATTCCGATTTAGAAAGTAATCATGATGAGAATGAGCATAATGGTCAATCATCTGATTCCGATTTAGAAAATAATTATAGTGAGAATGAGCACAGCGCTCACAAGTTAGATTATAAGGAGTTTACTCCTTATCCACCTGATCAAACAGTACTTTTCGATCATGGTGAAGAGAATTATGAAAATAATTCTGAAGTAATTGATCAGCACGGTTATGATCAGAACTCTGACCGTTGCAATAGCATTAAAAGGAAATTTGCCAGAAACCCCAACCGTAGTTGGAAGAGAAAGTATTGGAGGAATCATAGAAAATATTCTGAAAATAAAATTTTGGTTGATGGTGACGACACAGTACGGTACCGCACCGCACCATCCAATGCTCAACAACATACACCGGATTCTCATAGATATTCAAATTGGTATAGAGATACTAAGGAACGCGCGCCGAGGTACCTCAATAATGCCAAAGCGAATGGAAAAAGAACCAGGAATGATAAAAGGGCTAGAAGATGGAAGAGTGACACAACCCGCACTGAAAACTCAGCCATTCAACACACTCAAGATGTGGAGTGCTTGCAACCATCGTATATGCACGCAAACACTCTGCACCCGCTAAAAGGTCAGTATAGCGGTTCAAGGCCTAAAACAAAAACCACACAACCCGTGTGTACGCCAATGGTACGTAAGGCGTCTAATACCACAACATCACACATAGGTGAACTCGAGTGGAATCAAGCTAGTACTGATGCAGATGCGAACTTGGAATTGATCAGCCAACAAGCATCAAACTCAACTACAGGTTTGAACTACAAGAACAATCACCACAAAACACATCATAAATTTAAAGATAAAAGATGTGCAGTTGAACATACTTTGTGGAATGACAGTAAGGAAGAGAGAGATACATGGGTCCCAGAGTCCGTCAATGATCGTCAGTCATTGCACTCGATTGGGAAGAGCTTAAAGACCTCAACAGAAGTGACTGTAGCCCAAAATTCTCGATTCCAAACTGACATGAAACAACATATGTCTCAAGCAGATAAAGAAAGAATAAAAGAAAAGTTGTTGGTAATAAATAATAATGGTAAAAACTTAGATAAATACACACCTGAAATAAATGGAGAACCTTATCTATATGAAGATACAGATACAATGTGTATAGTTAAACTTAATAATAATAAAAGAATCATACCTAATTATAAGTATATCTTAGAAGCTAAAATTGAAGATGAAAAAGCGCAACAATTACCTGACAACAGCATGGTAATTACAGTACCAACTGATGCCTTTAGAGGTAGCGCAGCCATCTTTGTACGGAGTACTTTATCAAATGTGAAGGAAGGTAATATAATTATAGAGCTGATTAATTTTAAGGGAGCCGGCCCTATTGAAATAAATAAAGGGTTTAAGCCATAACAACAGGCCCTATCCAGTTTTGAGAAGAAATCATTACAGAAATAGAAAGAATAGTCAATGCAACACGCAATACCATGATGAAGCAGATACACGCCAGACTATGCAAGAGTCCAGAAAAGATTATAAAAAGTGGAAGATACCCACATTACCAAAGCAGTGTGTTATCAGAAAGAAATTGTATATTAACAATAAGAGATACTGACGATAAGATGAAGAAAAATATGAGTGTTACAACGACCTGAGAACTTTGAAAACATTATCGATTTTTCTCATGAAAAACAGAGACGTTGTGGGACTGGCAGATGACCCCATAGGGCAGTTCCCCAACTATCAATTTAAACTAGAACTAGATGAGAAATGCCCAAAGGTCCTGTTCACTCCACAGTATCAGCAACCCAGATCTTTCGTGAAGGATATCAATACCTGGACGGAAGATCAATTAAGAAACGATTTGATTGAACCATCAGTGTCTCCCCACAGTAGTCCATTGCTAGTCATACCCAAGAAGTCTGGAGGCCGTCCCCGTATTTGTGTCGATTATAGGAAGATAAATAAGTGGTCTATAGGAGACGCATACCCTATACCCTTCATACAGAATACGGTGAACTCACTAGGACGAGCTAGTATATTCAGCTGTGTCGACGTTCTCGATGGCTTTTATCAGATTTCATTGAGCGAAGAGAGTAGACCCCTGCTAGCATTTAGAACCCAGAGAGGAGCTTGGCAGCCCCGAGTTCTGCCAATGGGTCTGAAACAATCGCCCGCTGTGTTCAGCAGAGTAATGAGTCTTGTGTTAAGTGGATTGCTAGGCATAGATTGTCTCTCATACATTGACGATATAATAATATACTCTCAAGATGTACCTTCTCATTACAATATGCCTATCAAGAGTTTTGATTGCACTGAGGAAATGAACTTTCAAAGTTAATTGGGAGAAATGCCAATTTTTATTCAAGAAAGAAATAAGTCTTTTAGGTTACTTATTTCTGGTTTCAAGGGTTACAGTAGACCCTGAGAAGCTGAAAACTTTATCGAAAATAAGAACACCTGCTAGTGTGCCAGAGGTACGCTCGGTTTTAGGGTTCTTTGGGTTTTTCAGAACTCTTATGCCGGATTTTTCAAGTACCGCCGAACCACTAACCAAACTACTCAAGAAAAAACAAGAATTCGTTTGGGGAGAAGAACAAGAAAATTCATTGAGTAAACTAAAAGACTTACTGTTAGCAAGATCAATCGTACAATATCCAGATTTTAACAAAGAATTTGTAGTAGTAACCGACGCATCCATCCACGGATTAGGTGCAGTATTACTACAAGAAAATGAAAAAGGAGAAGAATTACCTTTAGCTTTTGCAAGCAGAACATTGACAAAAGCAGAAAAGAATTACGCCCCTACGGAAATGGAATGTTTGGGCGTTGAGGAAGTTTAAGAACTTAATATATGGATATAAGATAAAAGTGAAAACCGATCATTCAGCAGCAGTAGCAATATTCACTAAGAAAGATTATCCAACGGCTAGATTAGCTAGATGGTCTTTAACAGTATCAGATTTCAATCCAACCTTTGAACATATAAAAGGTACAAAGAACTCAGTTGCAGATTTCTTATCCAGATACATCCCTGATACAGGTGAAATAGATGATGAAGAGATAAGAGCAGAACAAACGAGACAAGAAAAACTCAATATGATAGAGCACCATCCTAAGGATAAAATTAATAGTTTTAAAATTAAGAAAATTAAGAACCCCAATAAAAAGATTAAAGATACAATAAAGTAGTTTGTTAATAATATTAAAAGATTAGGTAAACAGATGACAATATTAACATAGTACTGCAACCTATGTCAAGAGAACAAAAGAAAGCAGTCGAAATGAAGGTAGAATATGAAGAACTACAAAAGGGTAGAAAAATAAAAGGTTTGAAATTCTTTAAAGATATGATTTATATAAAAATAAAAGAAAACTATAAGATATGGTTACCCAAATCTTTGATAGACATAGCCATTGATATGACTCACTCAATACAAGGTCATAGTGGGTCAGAAAGAACTCTAGAAAAACTAAAAAGGAGATATCATTTTCAAAATATTAGAAAAGTAGTTGAAGAATTTTGTAAAAGCTGTCATACGTGTCAAGAAGCGAAAGGTTCTAAGCCTAAAAAGGCAACAATAAAAACATATCCTTTAGCGGAACAACCATTCCAAAAGATTGCTATGGATATAATGGGTCCATTAACAACTACATCGAAAGGTAATAAATATATACTCGTCTTTAAAGATCAATTAACAAGATATGTAGAATTAGCAGCATTAAAATCGAGAGATAGTGATAAAATAGTAGATGTTTTTATAGATAGAATAGTAGTATGTCACACCGTACCAGATACAATAATCTCTGACAATGCATTGGAATTCGTAGGAAAACTCATGAAAGGTATATGCAGAAAGTTTAAGATTAAAAAGGTAGAAATAAGTAGCTACCACGCCAATAGCAATGGATTGGTCGAAACAACAAACGCAAATATAGCGAACTTTCTGAGATGTTACGTAAAAGATAATCAGCGAGATTGGGACCAATATTTACCTTTGGCCCAAGCAGCTATAAATAATACATACAACGGTAGCATTAAAACAGATCCACATTTCCTGCTCTATGGTTACACTAAGAGAATGCCGTCAGATTTACCATCTGAAGCCTTAATAAAACTTAAAGAACCTAAACCTATAAGGGAGGACGAAAAGATAGAAAAATTGTATGAAAGAATTAAGGAAATAAGAAAGCAAGCAAGAGTAACATTAGAAAATGAAGTTAAAAAGTATTCAACTCAGAGCAGCAAAAAGGCAAAAGATAGACCAATAAAGATAGGAGATTTGGTGTACACCCAGAGAATCAAACCACCACACGTATCTCCTAGCTGTTCGAAAGTGGAGAGTTTCCATTCGTATTGAAAGCTTACAGGGATGGATTTGAAAATATAATACATATTTACTAAGAGATCCTACAACAGGCAAGATATATAGAGTAAATGTTGATAACTTTAAAGTAGCTAGAACGCGAGGAAAAGATGAGAAATTTAATGAAGAAACCGATATAAATATATCCTCAGACACAAGACAGAAAATTAACGTTAACTTAAGAAAAGGAAAACGAAATAAAAGGAATAATTATGGAAAACCTGAAGATAATGATGATGAAAATGATACTAGAGTAATTTATTTAAGAACACCTAAAACTAACGGAAACATAACAGAAGAATCGCAATTCAATATGGAAGGTGTAACACCTCAAGCTATAGACGAAAATATGGAACCAGTAGCAGAACCAACACAAGAAAGTGAGATAAAACACGCTACATTGGAACCAGATGAACCAATATTCGGAAGAACAGAAGAAATGTCCAGTAATGTGGAACAAGCTGTAGCATTACCAGTATCACAACCGGTAGATGAACCTACTCGAAGAACTAGAGGTAAAGAAAAGGATTTATCATATAGACCGAAACACCAGTACACGATGATAGAAAGATCACCTGTTCAGACGAGACAGTCAACATCTCGAACCGAAAGAATGGATCATACAGCACCTGAATTGCCAGAAAAATTCACCAACCCAATTCCACCAGATCTACCTCCAAGAAAACCGCCAGATTTACCTAGAAAGTCAGATTCAAAAATATAAGAAGAGTCACATTTAGTGATAAAGACAGTAAAAGTTAATTTCATTACGATCTCTATCGCTAAAAAGTGAAACTGAAAAGGAACTTTAAAAGGAAGATGTCGAATTTTTATTTTATGTACATATTGATTAATATATGTGTAATAATAAACTTTACAAAAAATATTATTTTTATTGATTTTTCTCTTTATAATATGTACTTATTAACCTTAATCTTTAAGTTTCGTATACGAGTACTTAATGAGATACAAAGGTACCTGAACTTATAATTTTATTCATTAATTAATTTTAAGTATGTTTCAATAACTAATACAAGGTCTAACCATTATTAAGAATTTTATAAAACTTGCATGTAATTTATGATCATTTTTAGATAGATGTGAAGTCGATAACTTTACTACGCCAGAAGATGGTCGGATCTTGCGCTATCAAGGTCTGCAGTACTTTGACGATTCCTAACTCATCTATATACTTATACTAAGAAGGAAACTTTGGAACGGAGAATGGCCGTCCTCAAAAAGGCATCGAGAGAAGTCTATGAAACAGAATATGATACGATGACTAGAATACTAACTAGGAAACAAACAGTGATATCTAATCAGGTCAGTTCCTTATTACCAATTCCCACAATATTACAAGAACTTGTCCAATTTTGGATAAAGATATTGGTAACGAAACTAATCGACTGGGTTACAACCCGAGTCCAATACCGTATTCCAATGGAAGTAGGTGACATTGTAGATTTGTTTGATCATGATTGTTTTGATCACCTCGGAATGATTAAAGATAGAGAAGTGTTCACCAGAATTAAAGAACATTTAATGAATAACCAAGAAGATTTCTCGAGAATACAAGTGTATTTAGATGATTATGTACCAGGAGAATATAACGGACATAATAGCAGAACTCTACTAGAAGATTGTTTGTCAAGTGGTAATGAGAACAAACTTAGCAAGATAGTTCAAGAACTGAAGGAACTTGAAGAATGGGAAGAGTTAGAGCTTATTGCACAAGCCATAATGAAAAAGAACAGAAATATAATTAGATCCATTAAACCAATATATACTAACACTAAGACCATATATGAAATCTCAAACATACTAACTAAAGTTAATAGACAAAGAAATGTATTATATTCATTAAGAAATGGTGATGAAATGACAGGGCACTTATCAATCTTGCTCGAATACCCATTTCAAAGCTTATTTTGCACAGAATGTGCACATATAGTAAGAAAACTAGTTTATTTAGGAGGTTTTAGTGATATTTTAGAGGTAATTTTAGAGAAAATAACTTTTGAAGAAAGTTATCCTGTTAATTATAGAGAACTTTTAACAATATTTTGGAATAACATAGATTCAGTAACACAACGAAGTATGGGAAAAAGAATATCCCCAAGAATTTTATATAAATTATTAAAGCTTAGAAGCATTCAATCTAAAGAAGGTATAGAACATACGATGATCAAAGATATTGTAAATGGAGTTGAATTCATCCACAACAGAGAATTATTGGTGACAATGTGTGTACAAGCATGGACCATCGACGTGTTTGATATACCAATGAAGTTAACACACTACATGAGCGAAACAGATGTATTGAAACTGAAAAACGAACTGTTACCTTCATCATATGCTAACACCAGAGATCTAATTGGAATATGGCTAAGACATTACAAGAGAAACAACATTAAGAAGTTATTCAAATTCTTAGGCGAACAACTAATAGGAACAACGATTTCCTATATCTACAGATCGCACTATTTTTTGAATACATTACCAGTGCGTTGGCATCTAGCATGGCAAGGAAGAGAATATACAGCGACCACTAGAATGTCACACACTGAGAGCTTCTCAATAAGAGGAAGACTTTAACCAATCGATAGAATGGTTAGAAGACAACACTAATCTCAATTTATTTTAAATTTTTTTTTTTTTTTGAAATTTTTGAATATTATCATATATTAATTTTGATTGATATTTAACTAATATTTTATATTAATATATTTTAAAAGAGTATTTACTTAATATTAATCTTCTTTTATCATAAAATATATATATATCTTATATATCCCAAAATATAATTTTTGTTTGACCAAAGTTAATAGAATTTTAGTTTCAAATCCCAAAGATTTTTTTTTGAAAATTTTTAAATTTTAAGATTTTCATTTTCTATTTTAACTTTGTTACATATATATAAATCTATATAACTCTTTTAACAGTAAATACATAGTACTTACACTATAACATTTACTTATCCATTAACATAGTAATTAACACTACATTTGTTCAAACACTTTGAATATTTACAAATTTTTTTTACAATTCAAAGAACATTTGAATCATAGGAAAACATTACATTCTAAAATCTATGAACAGTTAACATACTTTTAGATTTTTTGAATTGCCATACTGCCGAATATATTTATTCTTTACAGTTACTGGCAAATGTTGGGAGAATACTGAGAGATACAATTGGAAATGAGACGAAAAGGAAGACCTTGCAAAAGAATGTCAAACGAAGAATTCGTGATGATTTTGCATCAAATGCATCAGATGTTTCCATTCTCAGTTACGATTCAAATACTGAGCGAGCAACCAATTGCTGGAATTGTTCAATTTATACCAGCATCGAAGGTTTAATGATTTATGTATTATCTGAAAAAATATTTGATTAATTTAGCATTAATGTTTTGATTATTTGTTAAATCAGTTATTACTTAACTTTTTAAATTTAACTTTAAAATCAAACGCGTTATTTGAAAAGTCCGATTGCTTAATTCTATAAAAACCCCAAGTAAATAAACAGGATGTAGAAATCCCATAAAGTAAATTAAATTAATTGTTTAATGATATTTAGAACTATTTGGAAAAACACATATTGTGAAATAACATTTTACTTCAATAATATTCTCACGATATTAATAATTTTCTCACGGTTTTCCCTAAGGGTTTTCCCAATTTCGCAATAGTATTTTCATATTATATTTTCTTTTGCATAAAAGTTGAAATTTCGTAAGACATTTACAGGTTAAAATGTATCTGAGTTCGCTCATTGCTAAGTACACACAGAATAAATAAGAGTATTTCTTGACTTAGTAATATCTAACAAGCACGACCTACAGTAGTTGAGTCGTTATACAAAAAATCAGAGGAACATGAAGCTAGAGCTCATTATTTCACGACCTGTATTATAGCACATTAATGTAGGATCTCTATACTTAAGTAAGAAATCGACACGATCGACAATTTCTATATAAATATCTATGTGAAAACACGAAATTTTTAGAATAACGTACACACAAAACTCGCGCAATGCAAATATAATGTTACAAAGCTGATAGCACAATTTGTTACGCATGTTCAACTATAGTGATCCACATGTTACAAATATTTAGTCCAGATGATATATTAAAGGTGGATCTCACAAGATTAGAAAACGTATGTTGTTAAAAGCGTGTAAACAATGTAGCCAGGCGTTATGGCTCTCGTTTCATCATAAAACATCAGGCTATGGATGACAGATGCCAATATTTTAAATTTATTTAAAACAAAATTTTAACATATACGATGATTCGGTACAAAATAATAAAATAACGTTTTGAGAAAATGACTCCGCAGTTCTAGAAGCCTCGCGCTGAATAAGTAACTTGACAGATCGTAGGGTGTCAGACCCGGGGCAAATTAAAGAGAACCGCAGGTGAAAAGGAAAAGGGTAGAAGGCAGGATCACTGTAAGCGGACAAAAAAAGGGGAAGGTAAGACTGGTAAAGTTAGTGAGAATTCAGAAGTAGTTAATGTATTCTAAGTTATTTACATGTGCATTTGAGTAGACTATTGTAATGTGTAAAAAGAGTGAGTTGATGGTGTGTCACAGAACTTGTATTTTAAATTTATAAATTGAAAAATGGAGCACAAACTCTTGTGATTGGCATATATAAGAGAACCAATAATCAGATGAATGCATATATTTAGTGTAAATTGAAAGGAAACCATGTTAATTTAGTGATTTTTCACGAGCCAAGATGTTTAGCTTACTTTTCATAAAAATCTATTGAACATTCGCAAAGTGAAACTCAATAATAAAAATATAAGAGTTAGGAAATAATAATAAAAATAATAACGTAACTCACACTACATTAACATAATAAATCAAATAGAGGGCAGATTAAATAATAATTAAAATCAGAGTAAATAATAGATAAGATAATAATAAAGTAACAAGGAGTTGAGTTAAGGAATAAATGCAGCATGCGAGATAAGGACAGAGACATCCCATGGAGATAAATCACAAAGAAATAATATGATATAATAATAATAATTACATCAATAGGTCAGAAAAAGAAAAAAGAGTGACGGAAAATATGAGTAAGATAATACCATTATGAATGATGTGAATGTGAGACTAATATACAAAATAAAAGAGTAAGGATTGACAGAATCACATACACGAATTATAGGACAACTGTCTAGAACAAGTAGTAATACGTCATATTAGCATCACCGGATATTAATTAACACGTCATTTTTTTTAATTAGGTCATCCGCAAGAGTTGCACACTTGTGATTACAAAGAACATAGACAATAAAACAGCAAAGTACCGACGTACCCCCATCTAGAAAACAGGAATTGTGATAACCCAGGTAAACTTGCATCAAGCCGATTGAAAGAAAGCAATAGGTATACTATTACGTGTGTACCAATTGAACACATTACTGAGAAGGAGTTAGATGTACACTCCTAAATGGATATAGTCGTGTCACTATACCAGTACAGAGCACTCTAGTAGATAGTAATATAGGTTGGGCTATTACAAAACAAAATAAAAACCTGAATATAAGTAATAGAAGATAAGGTGATCACTGCTCATCACGGACGAGGGTATCAAACCTGGGTGAAAAGAGGGCTCAATGTCAATAGTAGGAAATATAGATAATAAAAAATTTAGATATAGGACTGAAAAAGAGGATCCAAGGGTACAGCGTAATCAAAAGAAAGAAGATAAACGAATGGGACTCCAAGAGAGCCTACGAGCTATAGATCAAATTACATAGATATATAAGTATGAGATATAAAAGGATAAAGATCAGGTGCCACCCTACAGTGAAAATAATAAATGATCATTGTCAAGTATAAGGTACACAACTCAGGGAGCGCGAGCCAGCATGATAATCAATAGCAAAAGTGAGTATGACACCAAAGTAGAGTAGTGAGACGTAGGATAGCACGTAGACAGTAAGCAGGAACATAAATATTAAGGAATATACCTACTGACAGATAGTATAGGAAGCACACTCACCAATAGAAACGATGAACATTTAGTTGAGAAAAAAACAGTTGTGAGGGGTCTGCACTAGTATACGATGTATGCAATGACATAGAAAGTGGACACCCTATGGGGTGAACATAAATGAGTAAATAGAGTAGCGTACAGGTCATAGGAGATAAGTAATAAATAGGTAGTATTAATACTTAAAAATTATAGCAGACCAATGATGGAGTGAGGAACTAAATGAAAAATGAATAAGGTAAGAGAGGGGACCTGACAAGACCACGGTAAAGTATAATAATTAAAGGGAAAGTACAGGGTACGCTACCCAGGATAATAAAGTATAAGTGACAAGAGGCACAACGGGACGCAGAGTCACATATATGGGCTATAGATTAAGTCACTCAAAAATTAGGGACCATAATGATCGGTGGATCATGCAAGTAAAAGGTGACACTTATAAGGGGAGGGGTTAACCTCAATAGATTAGATATACTACGTAACTGATTGATATGTACTTAACTCACATAAAATTAACTTGTGGTTAAACAAATATATATAATATACATAAATATAAAGTATAAAGAAAATCAGGTAGTGAATCGTAGGTATAGGATAGGTGTACATCACTGGGTATGACAAATAAAGAGGGCAGGCAGGGAAAAAAGATAAAGGCTAAGTATATTGAAAGGGCAGAATACCAACGGTGAAGTCGGACAAAAAGTATAATATTAATAACGGAGGTGACGCTCAAATGAAGACTGGCGGACAGCGTGGAAAAGGTTAAAAGACTGAGTTACCCCCCAGTAAAAAACACTAAGAGACACTAGGGGTATAGCAAGGGCCAAAATAGTGAGACTAGGGCGCATGAGCAATATAAGGGGACCAGAGGAGGGGAGTATGTAATAGAGTCACTAGGTTATCAGTAATAAGCACAGTGTAGAACAAAAGTAGAGACGAACTATGATACTGACAAAAGAACAAAAGAACAGCAGGGTAGTCAGCCGATAAGTATCAGCGGAAGGCTATGAGCAAAAATTAAAGGGGGCCCCACAGGAAACAGAAAAGACGAAAGGGCAAACCTATAAGATGTGATAAAATGCATGGAGTGAAAAAATTAAATAAATGTAGGAAAGGGTGTTAAGATATGATGTACACACTGATAAGACGTTTGACACAAGGTTACGAGCATTCTCTCGTAGCTAGTAATTCAATGGGTATATACGCCCCAGGAAAAAGACAAGTACACAAACCGGAGACGAGTGCCCAAGGCCGGCATAAAAAAATTAAGGTTAGAAACCTCATAACGTTACGAATAGGTTACTAGTCAGGATCTTCACTTGTTAAACTTATTTTAGTTTAAAGAGATATTCATAGTCAGTATTTTAATGAACATATACTCTAATAATACGTGTGAGACACAACACCAATGTGAGGCTTAAATTGTATAACATTAAAACAAGAAAACAAACTAGACAGCGTGCGGACCTACATTTGGACTATAAAGTAATAGCTGAAGAAATTTGAAACATGAGCACTTTTAGTAGTAGATTGCGATGAAACAAAAATTTGAACATTTTAGTGTAACAATCCCGAGACAAGGAAAGATAATAAGAGAACTAAGTAACTTTCATTAGAACTATTAGTATGAATAGACAGCCAAGAAATAGATTGTGCATCATATATAGAGTAAATATAGAACTATTAAAAATAAAGAAATAAGTAAAAACTGAGATACTAGAATTGATTCGATAGAACAGTCGTTCCATTCAGAATAAGACGTAAGCAACATGCACGAGAATAAGTCGAAATCACAAGGCGAGGATACCTGGGCCCCCCAAGGTAAGCAGGTAAATATGGTTACTATATGTGTAATCATTAATAGAGGCATGCAGTATCTACCTTAGCTAAATCACGTCTATGAGAAACAGAGTGCGAACATATATTACCCAATTTAATTTAGGACCCACTTTACAAAAGCACCCGAATTAACAAAATAAACTTGTTCATTGATTTAAGTACAATTTACTTTAACCCGCAACCAAAGAAGCGATATAAGCACCAAGCTTCTCTGAAAAGTAAATGGTTTGAAAAATCAGGTTGACGCATAATGACGTAGCACCAGTCTTAAGCAGTAAGTAACCCATTTAACAAAAAATAAATTCTAAAAACCAGCACATCAGAAAACACATATATATATATCCCGTCGTAAAGAGTAATTAGTTACATCATCACTGTTGAGTTACTAAATATAAAGGAACCCTATAGGTAAAAATTATATAATATAATTTTGTTATTTTATAATTATTACAACCAACTTTAAGGCGGACTAATAATAAGTAATAAATATAAACATGTATCACTTACAATAGAATATATAGTGAACTGTTATATATACGACTATTCTATATAGATATTATATTAAATTATTACTAATATAAAGGTACTGTTGCCCACCCATATAGAAAAAAGACAAGAGTTCACAAACATATATGTAATGCTTATATAATTCATATCTATCTATCATAATTTTATCATTCAAATTTATATACCCATATATATTCAGTTATATATATAATAACTTTCAGTATAATATCATTCAATATATAATCATATACGTTATTGATTAAAATTATTTATACTAATCAAGGGGAACAAGAAATACTACAATATATTAATAGATAAATCACTAATATAATAATTAGTCTTTTT
>JABUQX010133143.1:35000-41279 GCA_015478945.1 Trachelipus rathkii | reverse complement strand
CAAAAATTGTGCTCCATTTCAAGTCTTTCAAGTAAATCTTGCCAAATTTTGACCTCTGTTCGCTCTCTGCTCCACAGACAAGTCTTCGGCACTAGTTTTGCACAAATTTTTCGCATGTGCAAATGGTTCGTAAAAATTCCTCTGACCAAACAGGTCTCTCCATCACAGCCTCTTAACAACTTCCACATTTTTTATCGTTTGTAACGAGACTGGTCTTCCAGCAACGAGGGTCGTCTTCAACATTTTCTCAGCCCTCTTTGAAAGCTTCAGCCACTTCTAAAAACCATAGTTCTCGATAGAGGGGCATCCAAAAGCTTCGTTTAAAGAAGCAAATAAATGTCTCAGTGGCAGACTTATTACGTTTCACACAGAATTTGATAAGCGTACCGCTGTTCAATATTTACCTGCATCGCAAAAACGTAACGAGGATAGGAAAACACACCCATACACAAAAAGATGTAGTGCAAAAACTGTAACAAGTGTTAGAAACACACGCCCAGCTACATAAACAGATGTAAAGTGCAGACTGACTTTATAAATCTAGTTAAAACTGGTATGTAGCCTAGGCAACTAGCTACCCACTCGTATACCTCACGGAGTAGCTACATTACTCAGTCGTTCATGGGATATTCAGTAAACTTACTTTTGGGACAGAGGAGTATATATTTTTTTTATTTTAATTTTTTTAAAAAAGATTACACTTCACGGTAATAGTCTCATCTAATAGGGATGACCCTTGTCATGTTAACAGAGTGAGGTGTGTTTATTTTTGCTCTTCCATTTTACTACTATAATCTGTGTAATTGCAAGTGAATTTAGCTAACAAATTAGTGTTGTCTATCTAACTGTGGATTTTAGAAATTTGTGTACTTATTATTGTGATTATTTCATGGCTGAATTTACTTAGTGGAGTATTTAACTTAAATTATGTCACAGATAACCCTAGAGTCTTACACCTCAGAGTAGTTATGAGATTTTCTGTATACTGTGGTTTTAGGTTTATTTGAATTATTAAATAGTTTTTCTGTAATAAACTACAGTCTTTAACAATTATTATATTAATTTTAAAGATACCACCTTAATTTAAGTTTAACAGAATTGCTATCAAGAAATTATGTTTCTATAATTTTTAAATAGCCTTGTAGCCTAGCCTAGGCTATTCTATATTCAAACTTGTTTTAAGATATTAATTTCTTTCTAGGCCTTAGTGATATTTAGTAAACTGTAGTAAAATAATTGGTACAAGCTAGACTACTGTTAGACAGCCTTATAATTTTTATATATCCCTGCCTAGGCTAAGTACTGCTAGATGATATAAATAATGGGTAAATTTAACTTGTTTTAAAAATAGTTTATTTCTTTCAGGCTCTTTAGCTGATATCTAAACCAGCTTATAAACTGTGGTGGCATGTAGCTATAGCAAAGTTGATAACAATTTAAAGTATGTGCGTTTCCAGTGATAAGTGTGGGACTGTGAGAGGTGAATATGGAACAGCTGCCCAACTTATCATGAACGGTGATAACGGTGCTTCTAAGGAAGGAGATTGAAAAGACTGAGTTAAAATGATGAACTGAATTGAAAGAAGTTGTATTTTGGGAGCTGAGAAAGGAGGGGTATGCTAAGAAAAGTTAGATGTCGGGAGGCGAGTATAGTTGGCTTAGTAAGAAATTTAAAGAAGGATATACCTCTGACATGAGAAAAGCGATTAAAGTAGTTAAAAAGATGGAAGATGAATATAAAGTTGTAGGAATTAGAAATAGTTTAAAGATGAGGATCCTGAAAGTTTAATCAGCCTGTGACACCTGTAGCAACAGGTTCGACCATGTCTTCCAGATGGTGGGACCAGAGAGTGCCAATGGTAATGTTGGAGTTTTCTAAAGGGAAGACTGATAAATTGCTAATTGGAGTATATGTTATCCAGGTGCCAGAGTTAAGGGATATCGTGGATAGGATAGATAGAAGAGATTGATTCTACAAATGTTGATTCAGATGTGTATACAAATGATATAGGACATATAAGGTCAGAAGAATTAATAGCAGATTATAAGAGATTGATTCAGAAGATGAAAGCCAGTGGAAGAAGGTGCGTGATTTCTGGGATTTTACCTAGGTGCAAATGAATGGGGAGTAGGGCTTAGGTGTAAATGAAAGACAATTAGGAATTTATGTTTTTCAGAAAATATTAGTTTTTGGATTTGTGGAGAGAATTTCTGGATAAACAAAGGATGGAATTCACTCTGAGTTTGATGAAGGATGATATATATATATATATAGTGAGAGTATATATATATATATATATATATATATATATATATATATATATATATATATATGTATATATATATATATTAATTTTATATTGCACTTATTCGCGTCCATACCGAAGGTATGGTTACAGTAACAGTACCCATGTGGGTACTGGCGCTGGCGGGAGGAAGAAGCAGAGGGGGAACGAGGACCACGAGAAGGACGAAAGGTGGAAGGAGTGCGATCACGAGAGCGAAAGGTGTTATTAATTGCCGCAGTAAGGGAGAGAAGGTATCTCGGCCATGCCATTTTCGAGAACCGAAATCCGGGTATCCAGAGCTGCCGAAGGAGGAGGTTGTACTGCGAAAGCGTGAGAATAGGAAGGTTGGTGTGGGTGAGAATAAGAAGGTTGAGCTGGATAGGCGGCAGAAGGCGGTTGAGGAACAGGATGTGTTGGGCGTGAGGCGCAGCTGTTTGCGGGGAGGGAGAGCGGTAGCGGTGGCAGGTGTGGGAGAGACTGCGAAAACGTTGGAAGTAGAGGTTATAGGTGGGCGCACAACCCTGTCCGCTATGGCGGCAAACTCAGGGAGAGTTTGCGCCGGATTCAACGACTGCAGGACACTGTGATGCTCAGCGGGCATCTTCTGGAGGAAGAGTGTACGAATAATTTGCACCTCTCGCGGAGAAGGTGTACCCCCCAACCCAGCATTCTCGTCATCAACTCTGATGGTTTTTGATCACCCAGGGCAACGCCTCTAAGCAGCGTCTCTACCCGTTCCTCCCTGGTGGGGGCCAATCGGTCGGTAATGAGTGTCTGGAGAGCGGCGTACGGGGTGGTAGAGGCCCTAGTTTCTGCTAAACCGTCCCTAATTTTGGCTAGACAAGACTCTGGGAGAGCATTCACCACTCTCGCATATCTCTCCTTCTCGTCTTCACTGACTCTGCAATTTCAAACCAAAGGTCAGGATCGTTAACAAAGAAAGGTTGGAGATGGATAGATCGCGCGGACATGGTGAAAGGCGGAGAATTAGGTAGAGCGAGGAAGAGAAAGGAAGGGAAGGAAGATGGGTGGGGAGCAATCGGGGGCGCTAATAGCGGATCGCGGGGTGAAAAAGCAAAGAAATTACAACCCTAGGAGCTAGACCATGAACTAATAGGATTACGCGAGCAGAAATCGTCTAAATTCGGAAAATATATATATATATATATATATATAGTATATATATATATACATATATATATATATATATATGGTATATATATATATATATAGTTATATATATATATATGTATATAGGCATATATATACATATTTCATTTATTTTGAGTGAATGTACAAGGGTTTCAGCACAAGAGCGGTAGCTATCCCGTGTAAGGAACTCACGCACAAGGGCGGATAATAATAATACACACACACAATAATAATAATAATAATAATAATATATTTTGCAAGACTTTTCTAATCCTTGTTCTTTCAATATTTTATTAATTTTAGATACTTGAATAAAATAAAAATACTGTGCCTTTCGAGATCTGTTAAAACTGTTTACGGTGACATTTTCGCGATATAACTTTGTTTATGAACTAGTTGTAAATAAATTTTTGTAATATTACAATTATTACAATAGTGACATAAGATTAAAATCCAAAATTTTAAATATACGAAAAATAAATGAAGTTGATAATTTAGATTGTGTTTTTCCTTTCTTTTCTATAAAATATTTAATGGACATTCCGTTAGTATTTTGTATTGGACAACCATCTGGCGCTTTCTCTTATAAGAAAATTCCCGCCAGCCTAAGATCCTAAGTACCTCTCTTTAATCAAAAATTTTAAAAATAATTTTACTATTTCATTATTGTGCAATTTTTATGTTCTTCCTGCAAGGTATGCTGCATTCTCTTACTGGTTTGTACCTGTGCTGCTGGTAGAAAATCATTTTAAAGAAATGATATCAAAGGGAAAAATAATGAAGCAATCACTATTAGAAGTTATTACCATTTTCTTGTTTTAGTGCTCGTGATGTACCATCTGCTGGCAAGTGTACCAACGTCGTATACCAATTCCATTGCAATGAGAGTGGATGAAAGCAACTAAATTACTATACCACTATGAATACTCTTCTCGGTAAAGGTATATTGCGTTAATGTGTACAAACCAAAGTAAGATACAACACCATATGCAGGAAGAACATAAAAATTACAACAATAATGAAATAGTAAATTACTTCAAAATTTTGATTAAAAGAGGGAATTTTCGGATCTTAGGTTGGCGGAGTCCCTTCTTATAAGAAAGCATAGATCCGGACATCAATATAAATATATAACGAAATGTCCGATTACCTTAAAATATTTTTACACAGAAGAAAGAAAGGAAAAAAGACATAACTAAATTATCAACTTCACATTTATTTTTCTGCATATTTTAAATTTTAGTTTTAATCTTACTTTATTATATTTGTAATAATTGTAATATTTTAAGTTTAATTTTGGCTTCATAAATAAAAGACATATCCTTGAAAATGTCCACCGTGAGCGGACGAAAGCTTGGATCATTTCAGAAGGCAATTATTTTGTTTTATTCAAGAATTGTCCTAAAGAAAATTAATAAAAATGTTAGGAAGGTTTTTAGGATGAAAAGTCTTGCAAAAATTATATTAAGACAATGCTTATTATTATTATTAATAATAATAATAATACATAATAATAATAATAATAATAATAATAATAATAATAATAATAATAATAATAATAATAATAATAATAATAATAATAAGATAATAATAATAATAATAATAATAATAATAATAAACCAAAATTTACAATTACGTGGTCTGTATGAAATACAGAACTGTGCCGGCGTAGAAACCAACGGCGTTAGTTTAATACTCGCTGACGGAGCTGGCTCATTTGCCGCAGCTGGACACCGTGAAGGTTGTTAAGAAGATATAAAAGGCAAACACATATCATGTACAACCATTATTCGACAGAAAATTGATTTATATAAAAAATTTTTTTTTATATATAATGTATGTTCGTGCCGGATGAGAGCTGGAGGAGATTCCTGGTCTTGTTGTGGGTGGTCGGCTCTCGTTCGTGGAGCCAATGGTCACTCCTTTTGGATCACCATCTGAAGCTGGCTTGTTTAGGACCGCTTCTTTAAGGTTGATTGAGAAATGGATTGTTCTTTACACGTTTATTTTCTTACAGCTAATTCACAAGTTAGGGTTGGACCCCTGTCCTAAAAAAAACAAAAACAACAATTGCAATACTTTGCTATCATTCACTGGTCATTTTGCTTAATTTTTAATGCTGATATCATTTACGCGCAGTTAGATGTTCGCGTCCTCTTCAAAAAGGTAAAGTGCTAGCGTGTGGGCGGAGCCTATTTCGGAGAATAATCGGATGCCTTAGTTTGAGTTTAGGGCGTAATCTCTTAATTTTTATTTCTGGCATGATATGTTATATACCTAGAGTGGATCCACACTATAATATATATATATATATATATATATATATATATATATATATATATATATATATATATATATATATATATATATATATATATATATATATATATATATATTATATATATATGTATATATATATATATATATATATATAAGGTTATATATATATATATGAGTCAGTTCAAATGAGATTAACCAGTAGTCCGAGGTCACCATCCCAGATTTTGATGAAAATTGCAATTAAGTGGAACCAAATAGGGGGAAACAATTGTTTCGCACTTTGTTCTAGCAAAAGAAAATTTTGGCTCAAAGCATGTCTTAAAAATCTTACTAGCGCAATCTGCAGATCTAAAACTTTGATTTTCTCTCACAGCATGGTACGCCCACAAACCTTCTGCAGCACTAACTTCTAGATCCTTCGGAGTAGGTGTCATTGTTTTGATGTATTCTGTTACTGCCTTGATCGAAGATGCAGAGATATCAGCTGCCTTGTGCCTTTTGGTGTTGAGATGCATGTGATATCAATATCTCCATCGTGGGCTATACTGAAATTGATTTT
>JABUQX010133143.1:22500-25000 GCA_015478945.1 Trachelipus rathkii | reverse complement strand
TGTTGGTGGTTGTTATATATTATTATTATATTATTATTATTATTATATATATTATTATTATTGTTATTATTGTCATCATTATATATTATATGAATATATATTATTATATACATATATATATATATTAAGAGTATTATTATATATATTATATATATATATTATTATATTATTATTATATTACATATATATATTGGTTATTATATTATAAGGTTATTACATCAATACATATTATTATTGTCATTATACAGCAGAAGAAGAAGCATATATATATTGTTGTTGGCATATATATATATTATATAAAGATATTATATTATATATTATTATATATTACATATTATATACACATATATTATTGAAAGAAGTTGGAAACATATATTATATTATATATTATATATTATTATTATTATTATATTATTATTAAGATATATATATATATAAGTATATTATATTATTATTATTATTATTATTGTATAAAGTATATATATATATTATATATTATATATTGTTATATTATTATTACTTTCATACATTACATATTATATTACCATTACATATATTATAATATGATTATAAAGTATATACATATATTATTATTATATATATTAGATATTATTATATATATTATTATTATTATTATTACATATATTATTATATTATTATATTATTATTATTATTATTATGCATATGATTGTTACAAAGTTATACATTAAGATTCTCCTTTGACATTACTATCTAAATCATATATATATATTATTACATATTATTATTATTATTATATTATACATATTATACATAAATATTATTATTATATTACATATTACATATATATTATTATTAGTTATTATTACGGCGCTCTTGCACATGAGCATCATCATATTACATACGAATCATTACATATATATATATATTATTATATTATATATATACATATTATTATTATTATTATTATTATTATTATTATTATTATTATTATATTGCATACATATATATATATATTATTATTATTATTATTATTATTATTATATTATTACGTATTATTATTATTATTATTATTATTATTATTATATAATATTATTACGTATTATTATTATTTATTGTATTGATATATATATATATATATATATATAACATATATATATATACATATAATATTATTACTATTATTATTATTATTACATATATTATTATTATATTATATTATTATTATTATTATATATATATACATATATTATATATATTATTATTATATATATTTATATATATATATTATTGGTTATATGTTATTATATATATGGTATATATATTATATTATTATTACATATTATTATTGTTATTATTTCCATATTATTAATATTATTATATATTATTATTGTTATTAGCATAGTTAGTATATATATATATATATTGTTATTACATATTATTACATATATATGTTATTATTATTATTATTATATATTATTATATATATATATATTACATATTATGTTGGTATTATTATTATTATTATTATTATTATTATTATTATATTATATATTTAAAATTACATATTATTATTATTATTATTATTATTGTTATTATATTATTACATATTATTATTACATATATATATTAGATATATATATATATAGTATATATATATAGTAGATATATATATACATATATTATATTGAGTATATATGTATGTTATTATTACATATTATAAAGTTATTATTATTATTATTGTTATTATTATTATTATTTATATATTATATATTTATTATATTATTATTATTATATTATTATTATTATTAATATTATTATTATTATATATTATTGTATTATTATATTATAAAGATGTATTATTATTATTATTATTATATTAGTTATTAATATTATATATTATTATTATTATTATTATTATTATATTATATTATTATTATATCATATTATTATATATATTATTATTATTATACATATTATATTACATGCATATATATATATATTATTATGTATTATATATATATATTATATATATATATATATAACATTACACATTAAAATTAATATTATATATCCATGTGCATACAGGAACCTTTCACATATATTTTGTAGAGTTGTACAAATTATTATTATATATATATTATAAATATATGTTATTATTGCTGTTGATATATATTATTATTATTATTATTATTATTATTATTATTATTATTATTATATATTATTACATATTATTATATATATTGTTATGCATATTATATTATTATTATTATTATTATTATTAGTATATTATTATTATTATATATTACACATATATATATATATATATATATATTATTATATATATATTAATATTATTATTATTATTATTATTATTATTATATTATTATTATTATTATTATTATATATTTTATACTATATGAATATATTTATATTAAGATTGTTAACTTGCATATCTCCAGAAATAAGGAAATTAAGTAAAAAAATATATATATATATAGTTATATGTATATATATATGA
>JABUQX010133143.1:0-17500 GCA_015478945.1 Trachelipus rathkii | reverse complement strand
AAGAGAAGAAAATGCGAACTCCGATGGGGAAGGAAGTCAGGACCTTCATACCCCGCTACGAGCAAGATCTGTTACCCCCACAGTCTCCCCCTCGTTGGGGGGACTCCAAAGACCAGTCTGCCGATTGGCGCCATTCCAAAGTTAGATTTGCGTAATATGATGACTTGGTTACACACTACGATTACCGTTTTCAAACTTAATGGAGTGGATGATCCAAGAGAACGCGTAAGAATATTGGCTTCCGTCCTTCCCCATGATATTGTAGCAACCATCAAATTTCCATTGGGGGAGATTGCTTTCAAAAGTTAATTGCCTCGATCGAGGAAGCTTACGCTCCCAACCTGAGAAGTCAAATTAGTGAAATTTTCAAAAAAGGAAGAAAAAAAGAAGAACTTCCTTCAGTTTACTTAGCAAGAGTTCGTGATGTTATGGGAAGAATAGGATTCGATCTGCTTGCTGAAAACAGTGCTCCTTTTGTTCATGAATTGTTTATTAATGAGCTTCCATCTCGCATACAAGAAAGTTTAATGACTCTGGCAGACGATAGCAGTCTTGAAAAAATTACAAAAGTAGCAGATAACTTATATAAACTTTTATAGGAACGACTACGAAACCCCCCACGAGAGAAGGGGGAGAGAATATTGGGGGGCCGTGAATCATCTTCAAGGAGAACAGTTCCAAACACACGAGAGAGGCTCATATGGAGAGAGTCGAAATACAAACAACAACAACAATTCCCCAGTTTCAGAAGAGGCTAAAGTAAACAAAGAGTTCTTTCGAGAGATGAAAGGACTTCTCAAGTCTCTCACCAAGGTCGCAGGACAGCTGAGTGAGGCTGCTGCCAAACCGACTCGGACAGAAGAACAACCATCATTTCAAAATAGAAGAAATGCTCCTAGAGAACGTAAACAAGGCAACACTGTAAATGCTGAGTTACTCGGCGAGTTATGTAAACCACACTCCAGATTTCTCCATAGAAGTTACACCTGTCATTCGGAATTTTGTCCTATGTATTCTTTGGTATTCCCGCCAAATGGAGAAAGTCAGCCAGCCCATGAGTCAAACCCCCAAATGAGGCAGGGAAACGCATCAGATCCCCCCTCGAACAGGAGTTAGGGGGGGAGGTGAATATTTTAGATGAAAATTATCGTATTTTTAATTATGGGGATTCTGCTATAGTAAATAATTTGCATGCATCTAATAGTAGGTTTAATAATAATATTAATATGAATAATAATAGGTATGTTTGGTTCTAATGGGTATAATAATAATAATAGGGAGGTAGCTTTGAGTAATTTTAAGAGTAACGGGCAAAGCGCTCTATGGCATGTACAAGGAGGTTATCCTCCTTACAACGAGGCTCTGAGTATCCCGAATAGTGATGAGAGTATCGATGTAACCCATACGGTACCCACGTTGGCCTCTACCGACGCACAAGATATGTTAACGACGGATGCTCCCACAGGAGAAAGTCCGGTCATAAATAATATGTCTGTATTAAATAATGTAAGAGATTATAAACTTTATACTATTATGGATAAAATATCAAAAAGAGTCTTTATTTTAGATAGTGGTAGTGAGATCAATTTACTCCCTATGGATGGAGATAATAATATATCGATTATTGGTCAAATTAAAGCTGCCAATGATACCGTAATTGACGTATACTCACGCGAAATTGTTACAATTGATTTTGGTTTAAAGAGAACTTATGATGTAGAATTTTTAACAACTAAATTGCCAATTTGCATATTAGGTATGCCGTTTTTAAAAAAATTTTCGTTTAATATTAATTTTGAAACAGATATGTTAACTGATACTCAGAGCAAGGAATGTATAAATTTGTGTGATAAAACAATTTGTAGAGATAAGGCTTTTATTCATACTCTCTCTCAATTTTCTTCTTCTGTAGCTCATAATGAACTTTTTAGTGATATACCTATAGTTAATAATCTGGTAGTTGAATTTAAACATTTATTTATAAATGCATATTTACCGGAAAATTTTAAGGCTCGGGAAGAGCAGCTTAAAGCTTGGGATGATTGGGGGGGGGGGGGGGGGGGAGGGGGGAGGGAAGGGGGGGGGGGGGAGGGGGGGGGGGGATACTTGTGCTTTACGTGGGGGAGAGGAGACGAGCATTCCAACTGCTATCTTGAAGGAATTAGCTTCACTCTTTCTGATAAAACTAATATAAGCGGAGTTCCAATAAAACTAAAACCTCGTCGTATTCCTCATAAACTATTCGAACAAACAAAGAGGGAGCTATTAAATTTAGTAAAAGCGAAAGTTTTAAAAAGGGCACCATCGCAATGGAGTTTCCCAATCAGCGTTTTGGAAAAAAATGGGGGAGGGGTACGAATCGTGTGTGATTTTAGAAAGCTTAATTCCGTGGCGAAAAATGATGTATTTGCTATGCCGAATATAAATGATATATTTAGTGGGCTTCATGGGACAAAGGTATTAAGTAAACTCGACGTCACGAACGCGTACTATCTGCTGCCTTTAGCAGAAGCCGATCAACATTATTTTACTATTAGTACAATGATCGGAAATTTTTCTTTTAGACAATTACCGATGGGATTTAAAAATTCGAGTTCATGTTTCATGAGATTTTTAACTATATTACTTCAAGGCATTCCCGGTGTACACGTGTATTTAGACGATATTTTGATAGGGACCAAAGATTTATCAGACCACGTGTTGGTACTTAAACAAGTATTTGAGAGATTAAATTATTTTAAAATTTGTTTAAATAAAAAAAATGCGAATTTGGGGTAAAAAGATTAAGTTATTTGGGTTTTGACTTGACGGAAGAAGGGCTTGCGCCATTATCTGAAAAAGTTAAGGAAATAATTAATGTTCCTCGGCCGGTAACCATAAAAGAAGTACGTTCGTTTGTTGGCCGAATTTCCTTTTACCGTCAAAATATACCTTGTTTTACAAATCTAACATTGCCTTTGTATAATTATTTAAAGGGAAAAAATAGCTCTAATAAAAAAATCACGTGGTCTCCCGAGGCTGAGAAGTCTTTTGTAGATATAAAACAAGCGATTCGTCACGCCTCGCGGCTCAGGTTTCCAGCAGTTGATGCGCCTCTCAAAGTGTACATTTATGCAAATCATAAAGCTTTTAATACGGTAATTATGTCTGACGATGAGAATGGGACTCCTTTTGCTTTTTATAGTGGGTCTTTTAATACAACAGAAAAAAGATATTTGCCAGTAAATAAGCTTTTATTGGGGTTAACGAAATTATTCAAGAAATATGGGGCAATTTTAGCGGGAAAGCATGTGCGTATCTGTACGTGTTCACGGGCGTTTGTATATAAAATAAATCATGCTAATGATGTACAAAATTATAATGCTAGGGAATTGAGGGAACTCGCTATTTTGAGTACTTTTAATATCACGATGGAGTTAATTACCGAAAATCAAAATGCGTTATTAAAATATTTACTTGCAAATAATATTGCCCAAGATGAGGTAGGAGAAGATGCTGGTCCAAATAGTGTAGTCTCTGACTCCGCCCACCGATTAACGACGGCCAATGAGCAATCGGCTGAGAATACTATAGCGACTGACGTAGGGGCTATTAACTTGGTGATGAATGAATGTGCACCGATAGATCTGTCTTGTCGAAATGAAAATAGCAGTCGCACTGAAGCGGCCATATTGGAAATTGCAAAAATAAATTTAATAACAACGTTTGATAAAAATGCAAAGATATTAGTCTCGCATTTCAAACGAGATTTGGACTTTGAAGAAATTAGACTACACCAACATTCTGATAAGTACCTGAGCGATCTGATGGCGAAGAGAGAGAAAACTACTTTGAAGTTAATAAAACAGAAATTCTTTTATGACGGAAAGGAGATAGAATTAATTGTCGATGTATCTTTAAACTATGCGCGCGTTTTTGTGCCTGAAAATAGTGTGCAGAAGAACGTAATCAGCGAATACCACAATAAAGGACACTTGGGTGTAAATAAAACCCTCCTGAGCATAAAAAATGAATTTGTGTTTCAGCACATGCATAAAAAAATAAAACAGTTTGTCCGCACGTGCTCAGCATGTCAAAAAAATAAAACAGTACAAGGTATAAGTCCTGATTACGGTGTTTTTAAAGAAGTAACGAAGAAGTTTGAAGTCGTTCATGTTGACATACTCAAGTTACCTAATGCAAGAGGATACAAATACCTACTTACCTTAATTGACCGCTACAGTAAGTACTTGTTCGCTGTGCCTCTTAAAGAAATAAATTCGGGAGAAATATTGAATGCATTCATTCACGAACTCTTCCCGTTCTGTGGAATTCCTCAGGTAATTATTTCGGATTTAGGTGCGAATTTCACTAGTCGCTTGTTTGAGGAAGTGTGTAGGGCCGTGGGAATGGAGCACCGGACTACGTGTAGCTCAAATCCTAGATGTAATGGCCTCCTGGAGGTAAGTCATAGGAATTTGCTGGCTTGTCTGAGATGTATGTTGCAGGAACATGATTTAAGCCCCTCCGACTGGCCGAGCCTTTTACCTATGGTGTTGTTCACTCTGAGACTCGCGCCGATAACAAAGAACGGTCTCAGCCCCGCAAACTTGATGTTTGGCCAAAATATAGCAATACCTAGTGGATTAGTGGATCCTGCTTCGGAAACGGCCCCAATAGAATATAATGCATATGTTAAAAAGCTAGCCGCCCTTTTGGCGCAGCCGCTGGCTCCACACACCAATTATAAAAATCGGACATGTCTTTGTGCCTAAAGGGTTACATGAGGCAAAATTGTCACCGTGGTGTGCAGACAGTTTATCACTGGCAAATTAGCTCCCGCTATGTAGGCCAAAAAAAAAAAAAAAAAATTAATAAACAAAACGTACTTATCGAAAAAAATGGGAAACCTCATTTAGAAAATTTAAGGAACGTTCGCATATATTATAACTTAGTAGATTTAGAAAGAAAAAATAACACAAAAAAAAAAAAAAAATACTAATCCGTTTTCTTTCAGATGGTAAAAATGCCTAAAGTAAAGGTGTTACATAGAAATGAAGAATTGCCTCCAGTAGGAGAGCTATTATGTTAGGTGAAAATTATTGTTTTACCCTCTAACTTTAGTAGCCACTGTCTCCTCTATCCTAAACTTTTTTTAAAATTGTCAGAAGGGGGTGTTACAGGCAACTTTTGAGATAACCATTATGTACCGTACTCGTTACATTGTATAAAATTTATAAAGGATATATGTAAGTGCTACCAAGATTTCTGGTACACAGTTGGAAGAAAACCTTGTAGAAGTCCTGTTGTAAAAGCCGAAATAATTGGTGCCTTCTTTCTTGTTGTATATTATCAAGGTCTCCCAAAACGCCTGTGCCAAATGGCATAGAGTTCAGTTAGAAAATGTAGATCAGAGTGCTAACATCTTGACGCTCTCTCGGTCATAAAATTGATATTGTAATGGTAATTAAATTGAAAGTATTTTAAAAACAATTAAATTTTGAACTGTGAAATATCTTAATGTGTGTTCTTGTAAAATAGTCATTAGACATAAAATTAATAAAGAAATAAATAAAGAACGTTTCACTATTCCAAAACTATTTTATTATTTGCTATATCAAAGTGATCTCTTGAATAGGGCCAATTAATCATTATAGAGATCAGTCTTTGTTCATATATATATATATATATATATATATAAACATAGAAAAAAAATATATATATATATATATATATATATATATATATATATATATATATATATATATATATATATATATATATATATATATATATATATATATAATATATATATAATACGTTATGAGCTTAATTTTTGTTTCTATGGAGCTTTGTTGCCAACTCTTCTAGAAGTTGATAAAAAAATTCCTTAATAATGAGCCCTTTCGGTGTTGTCAGCCACTTCTGAACTCCATATCAGAGAGTTTTTCAAATAGGTTTCGCAAGTTTCTCAATTTAGATATATGTCATGAAACTAAATAGCAATATTGGCTTCTGTATCAAGTCCAAGATTCAAGTTAAAGTGTAACACCAACAGTGACTTCAATACTACTTCAATGACGAAATGAGTCCAAGAAATGATGGTGAATTCTATAAAGGTCCTCTAAGAAAATAGCCCAAATAGCATGACTGATGACGCAGTTTGTTATAGTAGTACCGATAACTTTTTTGATTATGAAATATCACTGGCACCTACTTTACCAGGGCTATAAGAAGATTAGATTTCGGAAATGGAGGTTCTCAAAATTTGCTGAACTCAAAATCTTTACTGGAATCTCTACGTCAGTTTCATAGGTTTTTTCAGTTTTTGTATTAATACAACACCCCACTACCATCATCAGTATCAGTAGAAAGATTGGCAGGTCATATTCACTCTCCTAAAAGAGGTAGACTGTCTGATGAAATGTTTAGCAGTTTGATTTTTAAAAGGAAATTCAGCGTATGAGCAAAATCAGGTTTCGTAACCATTTTACTATCTCATCATTTTCTCTTATATATATCTACATTATATAGTTAGAGTTCAAAAATTGAGCAGATTAGGAGAGACGGAGCACAAATGTCTAGGATGGGGACATTTTCGTGTCCTACAATTATTTTTTTAAATAACTGGAAAATAAAATGTTTTCATGTAAATATTGTTGGATTCAATGGTCATTTAGACTAATATCTAAAATATATATAAATACTAAAGCAAAATGCAATTTCTTCAGCTTGTTTAATACTACATTCAAAGGCACATAATATGCAAATAATGATTTAATTCATTTCGCTTTATTCAAAGATATAAAATTATGCATGTTATATCTTTCGAATTAAATTTCTCAAAAGAAAATGGGAAAATGTTGGTGCTTGTTGCCAGATTTTCCATATAACTTAATTTTTGGGCAAAATTTTTTAGGGGAACTGAAATAAAATAAAATATTTGCATTTTAAATAGAAAAAAATAGAAAAACAATAGAAAAAATAAATAAATGGTATTTTATATCTATAAAAAGTAATTATATTTGTTCTCCGAATAGAAAATTGTTTATAACTACTTCCTCCGTTTTTTTCGCAGCTTTAATTAACTTTCATTAAACCCAGATCTGTTAGTCTTTCATTCCCTTAGAATTAAGAAAGTTATGCTTTGAACCTTTTCATTGTAGAGAAATATCATTCTGAAGTGCAAAATTCGTAAACTTTTTAATAGATTATGATGAAATCATTTTGCTAAGATTGATAAGCATGGCTAACGAACACATTCTCCAACTAGTTTGAAAGATCGCTTTTGAAAGGAATTGCAATTGCTTTATTACTTTTCGTTTTACATTGATTCTAAAAGGAGGCATTCTCAACTCTTCCCTAACAGAATGCAGAAGTTCTATTGCAACTTCCACAATGCTTGAAAAGAAGCATCACGTTTTCCATACGGCAGGGAACAGCATGCTGTCACCTCACCGATGGAGACTAGCATAGTACCACGGAAGTGATGGAGAATAAAGTTGATATCATAATTAAACTTATAACCTATTCACTTGCGATTATATATTTCAAAAGATTTGAGGATTGTGAAGAAGGTTCAATATCATGATCCATCTCAAACCTCTTTAAGTTTGCTCTTGCATTAAAAACTTCTCTAGATAGTAACTTTTCATCCACATCATATCTCGCATACTTGTTAGTTTCATTTCATTGTATATTTTCCCCGTTCGTAAACTAAAATAGTTCATAGTCCTTTTCAATGTACCAATAAAGTTTCTAGTGTGTTGGACTCCACATGAATGTGAACAGCAATGAACAAACAATACCGCTGAATATTTTCGAAAGCTTACAAATCTCTTAAACTATTCTTCATTTCTGTTTCACCTCCATGTCGTTATCCAAACGAAAAATCACTATTTATTTTAATGCTCGTATTACTGACTCCGCTAGAGATTATCCTTTAGTGCTTTCAACAGCCACTAAACCAAACAACTCTTCATGAACCAAAAAATATTTTATCATTTCTATTAATTTATGCTTCTCATACCTTGCTCTGATTATTTATTTTTATTCGTATCAACTAAAATTAAGTAATTCAAACCATCAAAATTTTTTATAGCTTAAATAATTTCGAAGAGTTCAGACAGCTCAACCACCCTGGCTACGACTTTGCATATTAAATTATATATATATATATATATATATATATATATATATATATATATATAATATATATATATAGATATATATATATAGAAATATAGTAGGTATATATATATATATATATATATATATATATATATATAAAGAAATATATATATATATATATATATATTATATATATATATATATATAAAAAGGTATAATAAAAGATTTCATCCCCATTTAGATGTCATTGTATTTGTCAGTAAGTTGCTTTAATAAGTACAAAAAAAAAATTTTTAAAGCTGAGAATTTTCTGCGCCTATAGCCGCGCCTATGAACAGGAACAAAATTTATTTTTACCCTTACAAGTTTGCCACGCTTCTAAGTTCTAACTTTTATCATTCTAAAAACCAGTGTAACTAGTAGTTAACTCCAAATAAATTGACAACTATGGCTCTGGAAAATTTTCAGCTTCTTCAGCGCTCGTGCTGAACCTCCTGGGGGAAAACATAGACACAAAGACATGGAGGAGGAAGAGGACGTGTAGATAGCTTACGGTATTTTAATTACAAAAATTAATAAATGTGTTTTTCTTTCCTTATAAAAGCATGCTTTATTATCGCACTAAAGTTTACTTTGCAATTAGCAAAACTGCCACCGGCCGGCAAAGGCGCTGATGTACGTTATAAAGCATATATATATATATATATATATTGTTGGTTATACATACAGATATATATATATAGTTATATATATATATATATATATATATATAGGTTGTTATATATATATATATATATATATATATATATATATATATATATATATTCTCTTAAAATATGGCTACACGTGATAATTTAGAAGAACTGTTTCTAGAAAAAGGCAGGTTGAACTACCTGACCTGCCACTTCAAGATGTGGGATCGGTATTTGGAAGACTTACATGGCTGTGTAGACAACACCGAAGCATTGGCGACAGCAAAATTCCAATTGAAGACCGCAAGACCTTTCTCTTCCAAATTGGAGAAGGTCATAATCAAGAACAGAAGGATTTTTTCTGTAAACAGAAGCGGAGCAAAATGAACTCAAGAAAGAGCTCGAAGAAATTGTGAACAGAATTCAAGAATTTGAAGAGGAAAGAAAGAGTTATTCAAAGTAAGATTAATAATTTGAAAATCAGAACTGAAGAACATTTTTTTTCCCACACCGTGTGTGTGTGTGTGTGCCCAGTGTTTATGACTGTTTTTAACATTTGTTATATCTAAATATACATCATCATAGTTTGATGATTAATAATAAAAATAATAATAATAATACATAATAAAACTCTTAATATATAATCTATAATAATAATAATAATTTAATAATTAATTAAAATTAATACATAATAATAATAATAAAATAATAATAATTAATAATAATAATAATTAATAAATAATCAAATAATTAATAATTATGGGTATAGTTCGAAAGTTTCTTGCTGAAGTAATTGTTAGGCTTATCCCGAGGGGGTGAAATTTTGCTAATGTATACCATTTAGTTCATATTTAAAAATTTCGTTAGAGTGATATAGTTGGGCATTTTGATGAAAGGCTAGTTTTCAATCATTTTTCAAGATGAAGAATCTTCGAAAAATTGTGTAACTTTGTTGAAGGATTTTGTTAGAATCATTACTGCTTTAGGCTGGTTGCCCTGGTATGCTGGAAAAATTGCGAATATATTGAGTTTGTAGGTTGTTAGCTACTTCACCTTGGATCCAAGTCATCGACTTTGTGTGAACGTTAGCAGAATTATTCATTACGTGAGGACTGTTTGGTTTTGGTCGTTGTCACATTATATCTTAAGTTTCAGTTATCCGTTTTTTGTTTAGGCTTTATTAAATGCTAAACGCAAAACCATTTGGGCGTTAAATATGCATTCGTAGGTCTGTTTGATAATTAGACCACTAAGTTAACAATATTAAAAATTTTGTTAAATATTTAACAACAACTATTAACAATGTTAACCTTTATCGACTTAGTAAGCTTTACGCTTGACAACATTGTAAATACGTTACGATTTTGTATGTATTCGTTCGCTTTTCTCCTTGTTAAGTCTTGTGGACTTGTTGATGTTAGCTGATATTCGCTCGCTTAAGGTATGCTAAAGATTTGCTTTGTTGTTCATTGAATTTTAGCCTCAGGTGGAGCTTTATTTGTCTTTAATAATAGGGAAAAAACTATGCTACTAGCATATTATTAACGTTGATTAATGTATAAAGAACCTTTAACGATTTATGGTTATGTATAACCAAATATGACATGAATCCAATGAGATCAATAAATCAATAGATCACGGAGATGGGAGAGGGAGGATAGAGTGGGTTGGTTTTATTAACTTATTTAATGATATACTGTTTTAAATGAGGATGAAACATGCAAAAATTTTAAGTTATTAAACCTTAAAAGAATAATTTTTTTTAGTCAAAAACAAAATATTTAAAGGCAATAAACAACCCACAAATTAAATGACTCGTATCCGCAGTTCTTCGTATATCTGCGTTGATTTCCTTGCAATCAAAAGTTTCTAAATTTAAGTAAAAAGTTTTTAAAAAAAATATCTTCAGGGAAGAAATTTTAAATAAACTATAAAATACACAATAAAATACAAACTAAAATAAATAAATAAAGTCAAATAAAATCATTTAAAAAAACAAAAATAAAATCAACAAGAGAATATTTATTTATTTCCTAAAAGGGGAAAATACATAACAAAACGGAATATGTTATATTAAACATGTGAAAAATGTAAATTGTCTTCCCAGTTTTGACGTTTAGCAAAATGTTTACACATACTGACTTGGACATCATAGACAATAACCAGTCATGTGAAATTCAGTAAGTTAGTACGGACGATTTGCCAGTCTCGTTGTTTCAAGTTAACAAGTTGTACTATAATTATTGTGGTGTGCGTGAAAGTGTGCGTGTGTGTGTGCCATGTTGTTGTGTGTGTGTGTGTGTGTGTTGTGTGTGTGTGGTGTTGTGTGTATGTGTGTCTATGATATGTCTAGGTTTGTTATGTCTCATATGAACATATATGTGAGTATAATAATAAATAATAATAATCTACATAATTAATAATTAATAATAATAATAATAATATAATAATAATAATTAACTCAATTTATAATTAATAAATATAATAATAATAATAATTTAATAAATAATAAATAATAATAATAATAATAATGTAATAATATAAAACTCTACTGTTTAAGATAAAAAACATATGTTAAGTAAGGCAAAAGGGGAACAAAAGTAATTAAATCTATTTACCCTTCTCATGTGTCAAAAAGATATTGTGTACAAAGTAATAAATTTCGTTGCCCTTCTCCGTGTGTCAAAAGATATTTTGAGAAAAGTAATAAATCTCATTACCCCTTCTCATCTGTCAAAAGATATTGGGAATAAAGTAATAAATCTCAATCTGGTTACCCTTCTCATGTGTCAAAGATATTGTGTACAAAGTAATATAAATCTCGTTGCCCTTCTCGTGTGTTCAAAAGATATTGGAAGAAAAAGTAAATAAATTCTACATCACCCCTTCTCGATGTGTCAACAAGAATTATTTTGGAACAAAAGTATTAAATTCTATTACCCCTTCTCATGCTGTCGCAAAAAATATTAAGATAATGAGTCATTTCTCGAATGTTCATTTGCCGCTGTCCCGTGATTGGCATAGCAAAAAAATTATCACACCCGTTCTCTGATTGTTCTTAGCCCTTGAGCGTTTAACAACGATTACTTAATTTGTTTAGGAGGGCTCGGATGGAGAAGCAATTACCTACCCCAATGTTTAGTTTGTTGATCCTGCAGGCAACAGTGATTTCGGCATGCCGTTTTTGGTTGTTGTTGAGATCTATTTGGGCAATAATTATTTAATAAATAATAATTAATAATAATAATAATAAAATAATATAATAATAATAATACATAATAATAATTTAATATATGCTGATAGAACATGAATAAAGTACAATATTAATGAATAATATAATTAAAACCCATCATCTTTTATTACTAATCACAAGACTTATTGATCAATTGAAATACAGTACTGTTGAAGCATTAATGCGTATTGCCGACCTTGTTTGTTGGTAAGTTGAAAATTCTAATTTTACCTGTTTAATGAATGCTGTATGTCTTCAAGTGAGGCTTAGGTTGAGATACATTTTTGTTTAGTTTTCAATAGTACAAGCTTAATGTAAAATTAACATTAATATTTTAGAGATTTATGTTTGAACAAAAAGTGTTGTATATGTTCTCATTTAACTGAACGTTTTAATATATTAACACAACAACACAAACCAACAACAACAACAACAACAACCAACAACAACACCAACAACAACAACAACCAACAAACGAACATTTCAACATACCAACAACAGCAAAATTTTTTAAGTTTATAAACATTAAAAAGAATTAAATTTTTTGATGAAGTGTTAGTATTTTAAAGCACTACTCTAAAAGATAAAAAATGATGTTATAGCTTAACAATAAAACAAAAAATAACATAAATTTCTTACAGTAAAAACATAATGTTTAAAGAAAACAAAAAGAAAATACAATAAAAGTTTTTGCTATGTTGTACACAACAATCAGACTTTAATCAACTAAGCAATTCAATAGATCAATCCCAGATCAACTAGATCAATAGATCACGAATGGAGAGGAGGGATTGAGGAGGGCAGTTCTGATTTACTGATTTACTTGAATCATTTGCCTTTAAGGTATGTAAAAAATGCAAAATTTTTAAGTTATAAAACATTAAAAAAGAATAACATTTTATGTAAAAAACAAATGTTTAAAAAGCTAATACATTAATACATAAATAAATAAAATTTGTATTAGTTTTAAAAATTAAAAGCAAAATAAATACTAAAGTTTGTATTAGAAGTACACAAACATCAATGTTCACCAACGAGACAAAGACCACGAACGAAACCACATAACCACTTAAATCTAAAAAGTTTTTTTGTCGTGATGTTACTCGTCTAAACCAAAAAATATTGACTTTAACTCAATGAAGATCAATAGATCAATCCAGTGATCACATAGCCGCGATGCATGGAACAGGATACGCCGGAAGGTCGTCTGGAAGGAGTTTGATTTACCTGATTTACTGATGTCTACAGCCGTTTACTGATTTTACTGATTATTACTGATTTACTGCTTTAAGGTATGTAACAAAATGCAAATTCTTTTACCGTTATCACATACCTAAAAAACAAGACTGCAACAACTCACCACTCACTCTCTTCCTACAGTGAGCTGAACAAACACACACATAAATCATTTTGAAACACCACACCCACTAACAATTTAAAAGTTTAATTAAAAAACTTTTTAACATATTCATAGCAAAAATTAAAAAACATTCAAACCCTACTGGGCCAAGTTTACAACTAATACTATATGTACTTCTAACACGCCAAAGTCAAAATAAATAACAATTTAATTTAAACAGCTTTAATTGCAAAAAACGAAAAAAATTTAACAACTTGCCTAAAGACGACATAAATGTAAAATGAAAAACTTATTTAAAATAAAAATAGCAAAACAATCATACTTTTTACTTTGATGCGTTTATAAAACGAAAACGAGATTTGAAATAGAAGCGAATGTCGTGTTCTGCTTGCCTAAACGAATGCTTTACAAAACCTAACACCGCACCAGGCTCCAGCACCGGTCGCCTGCTACCAAACGTCTGTCTTTCCTCCTTCCTCCATCCTCTCCTCCTTCCTCCTTCTTTTATTTCAGTTGGGGGGACCCTCCTCCGGGAGGGTTCCAAACACCATTCTTCCTCCTTCCTCCATTCTTCCTCCTTCCTATTCCTCCTTCTTCCTCCTTCCTCCGTCTTCTCATATGCACTCCGTGCATTTCTACTTCTTTATTTCAGATCTGGGGAAACCCCCCTCCGGGGGGGTCCCAAAGCTCCAGCTCCAGATCCAGTCCGGAGGGTTCCAAATCCTTCCTCCTTCTTCTTCTCTTTACGCACCTCGCTGCATTTCATCCTCTAAGCATCCTTCCTTATCTGGAAAGGAAACCAGCACCCTCTCTCTTACCAGAAGGGTGTGCCACCTCCGTTCCGGAAACCCGTCCATTCCACGCAGACGGGAGGCGCGGCCGGCACAAACAAACAACCGGAAATAGAGATACCTTCGCGCAAAACTAGTATATTACTCTTACTTATTTATTTATTTATTTTCTTATGCTTATGTAATTTTATCTTTAATTTTAATTTTAGATTTCTTAATTTTATTTTATTCTAATATCTATATTTTTAATCTTTTACTTTTATTTTTTCTTTATTTTTATTTTTCTTGAATTTTTTTCTTTTTTTTTTTTTTTTTTTTTCTTTTTTTTTTTTTTGGGGGGCAGACGGGGGCGTTGGTCCAGTTCCAGGTTCCAAGGTTCCTGCGAAAACCAATTACGTTCCATTTCCAGGTTTCCTGTGAATCCTGCCAGCCGATTCCAGCGATTCTCCAGGATTCCAGTTCCCATCCAATATGTTTACTTTCGTTACTACACGATATATCGAATTGAATGTTCATTAATACTTTCTTCTCGATTATATTTTTCAGTCCCAACCAGACGCACGTAGAAAGCACCGATTTAAAACAACCCATCCGACTATTAGGAGCGCTCTACCCAAAACATCGATAACCATCCGACTGGAATACCACTTTCAAATGAATTATCATTTGCATTTCTAAAACCGCTCTCTCAGCGGACCAAAAACCCCCTTTGGGGGGGCTCCGCCCCCACTTTTGGGGTTTCAAAATCCTTGCAGTCTCCGACTCAAACAACCTCTGAAAACGGTCCTTCCAGACCTTAAAAACAATTCGGTCATCACCGACCTGAAAAACCCTTAACCTTGACAACATCCAAGCTTCGAAAAAAACCGGATGTGCAAAACAATGTATGCTTGCAACCACATGTCGCACACCTCCGTTTTGAACACTTACCGGTGCGGCATTTCTAGCGGACGGTCTTACACCTACCCTATTCACTAACTATACTATCATATATCATATATCATCAATATATAATACTATATATAATATACTTCAATACTATACTATTATATACTTATAAGATCATAATACTATACCTATACCCCTATATATATCTTCACGTATACTATATATATATATACTATAGCTATATCACTATATCATATCATATACTATATATATTAGATAATATACTACTATATATCAAATCTTATATATATCATACGTATAATATATATATACTAGAATATATATATTATAATATCAGTATATCTATATATATATATAGTATATATTACTACTATATATACTATATATATATATATATACTATATATATATCATAGTATATATTACTATATATATAATCATATATATCATAAACCATATTACCAATATATAGTATATATTATTATATATATATTATAATATATACTATACTATAACTATATAGTATATTATATATAGTACTATACTATTACTTATATACCTATATATAAATATATACTTATACTGTTATCATGTTCATATATACTATATACAAATATAATATATTTATTATATACTTCATATTATTATAAATTATATATATATAATTATACTATATATTATACTAATTAACTAAACTATATCATTACACATCTAATCTATGGCGACTCTACCTATATAGTAATATATACCTATCCTTGCACCTCCACCACTACCATATCCCTACTCACCCATACCCTCCCAGTAACTTATCCACCTACAATCATACTCAGATGATAATATATACTATACAATATATTACTATACTTCATATAATATAATGACCTTAAGATACTATAGTCATATTACTATTATGCATATCATATATATATATCTACTGGTTATACCTATATTAAATTCATATATACCATATAGCTGCATATAGTCAGGTGGGAAATTGATAATCAGGGGTGATCAGATGTGGAACGCGGTGATTACATGTTCACTTATTGGCGCGATGATCACTACCTGTGGCGAACAGGAGTTCAAGAAGGGCTTTGTAAGCTACTTTGGTTGACTCAGGCGGAAGCTTTGAGGAACGAACCGTGTGTCGGACAGAAGGCTCTTAGATAAATCCAGGTTAAGACGTACAACAAAGTGCTTCCAGTAGTTTGAGGGAGAAGAATCAGAATCGATCGGCGTACTGGCAGAACTAATAAAGATTACCGACAGTGGCAGACGGATGTACAGTATAGACAAACCCTGCAATAGTCAAACCCAGACCAAACTCAACACCCACGCTCAATCCCATCTGGCACTAGCGCACACGCGCGGCCCACCGCATCCACCTTCCCCCTCGAATACCAACCGCTCTCTACTACATAGCTCTACCCGACCCAACTCTGAACACAGTACCCCCGAAGTCCGAACCACCAACACGCCAGCAGATCCTTGGCCTACCACTCCCTGCACACACTGAGCTCAACCTCAACGCCCACGCACCCAACCCTCAGACCTCAAGCACCCACCACCAGCACTCATAGAATCACGCCATCCTTCAAGTACAACCGGTGATATTTCCAGCATCATATTAGCGGATCGACATGCTTGCGTTCACACCCAGGAAGGAGGGACATTGACCATGGACACCGCAGACTCCTAGATCCACCAGCGCCCGCGCCGACTGAATGCCACGCTACCGACAGTTACGAACCAACCACCCCCCATCACGACAGGTAACACCACCTGAAGACGCATTTGATTGGCTATGTTGGACCTCGGAGGAGACATTTATGCGAACAGGGCGCGCAGCCTCGCGACCTTCTCATCACACACAACCTTAAGATATCCCCAATCCAGCTATTTTGAAGCAACTACGACACATAACTCTGTGTGGCGTCGACAGCGTTACTATAATGAGGGCTCGTTGCACACACCATGCGGCCAGGTCGACATTGAATAAGGTCCAAGAAGAGGAAATTGTGGAAGATGTTTCGAGACTGCGAACAGGCGTAAGCTCGGAGAGCGGTACTATGCTCGGGGCGTTAGTCAAAAGGACGCAACGACGATTAAGGACATCAGCGGTCAATAGAGAGAAGGACGATGTCTTGATTGGAGAGAATGGTTTTGGTCGAGAAGGAACGCGGAGTAGGGAATGGTTAACCTGCCTGATGGCTTTCAGACATCTGGAGGAAGACAATGGAGCAGAGCAGAGGTGAGTTAGCGAGAGTCTGGGGAGGCCGGCGAGGCGGATTAGCAATGACGAGGACACCGGGGGCACGACCCAAGAAGAAGGTGGATGGATGGAATAAAAAGGGAATGCTGGAAGAGAGAGGGATTCGGAGGTGGAGAAGTAGGTGTATCTCTCGTTC
>JABUQX010133142.1:0-28241 GCA_015478945.1 Trachelipus rathkii | reverse complement strand
AATTCTCGGCGCCGTGGAAAATACTGCATGGAATTTAAGCAGGAACATTCGATCCTTGAGTTCTTTGCACTGTAACTCCGTATACCTACGGGTTTGGGAACTTTACTTTGGAAACATTCTTTTCTTTCGCTTGAAAAACGCAGGCAAACACAATTATTGCTTCATCGGCCGTGTTATGTTTAAAATTCATAAAGCGACCAACTAGAGTGTAGGTCACTTAAAATGTTTTTAAAAATCATATGCGGAGATTTTTTTTTTTTGGGTCTTTTGAAAAATTAATTTAAAAAAGCTTTATTTTACACTCTTTTACCTTTTGCGATAACACCCCACACCGTTTTAAGGGAATTCGTTATTATTAACTACTTTGCTTGTTTTGTACTAAAGTGGCACTTTTTTTAAGTCAAATGAGGACGAACAGCATATGCTGAAATCAGACTTACGTTGTTGGGGCCTTTCTAATAAACACGTTCTTAGATATTACCACAATTTCTAGATTCATCCCGGTTACAAAAAAGTTAAAAAAAAATAACTCTGCAATTCTAGGCGGCGAACAAATCCTTATTAAAGCAGCAAAGCATTGTGTAGCTCTTCATAACTTCCAAGGCACACTTACTATGGTTTGCGGGAATTTAATTTTACTTTTGATTTATAAAACATCTCCCATGTAAGCAGCAGCCAACATATCCTGGAGTAGGCCGCGGCATCACATTTTACAGCAGACATATTTTAACGTCAGCTTTAAAAGTAAAACTTGAGAAAACACTTTCGGCGAAATTTGAATAAGTAGACACAAGATTCGGTAAACGTTTTGTTACTGTTGTATACCACGGTGTTCTGACAACGCGCGTAACCTGATATACTTTCCCTTTAGGCAACAGCCGAACAAAATTTACACAAATATTTCATATTTAACACCCGTACCCACTACATACAGAGACAACTCACGAACCCAACACTCATATCCCTTGAGGTGAGCCGTCTTTACCCACCCTTCGTTTGCCTACATTCGTTGCACTTAAAGCCTAGGACCGCCCCCCCAAAAAATGTTCTTAAGAAAAATAAATGCTTAGCGTTTTTTTTTTTTTTGGAAAATATTGATTACTATTTCTGGAGTAATTTAAATCCTCTGGTTTTTTTAGGAATATGCTGCTACCTTGGTACGTACGCGGTTTGGGAATTTATTTATATTTGATTTAAATTAAAACATTCCTAAGCAAGAAAGACAGCCTATCATCATGATGTGGGCCGTTTTAAAACAAAGACCAATGTTAGATCGTTAAAAAGCTAAAAAATAATGCATTTCTTTCGGGAAATTCTATACTGTACAGCAGAAAGTGCTTTTGAGCTCTGATTTAATAAACTCGAGCCCGATTACGTCTAGGTGGTCGGAGCGAATTATAATTTACTTTTTGTTTTTTAGTAAAGCACCTACCTTATGGGTAAGGAGCCAACATGTCTGGAATGATAGGCCGCCGGCGGCTCCCGATCTTTAAAGACAATTTAAGATCGTTTTTACAAGTCAGAATTGAAAAAAAAAAAAAAATCGCGAAAAAGTTTTTAATAAAGAAAATTAAATTCTTCTAACTTAATACCAACGGGGTTTAGGAATTATTTAGCATTCTCATGTTCGATTAAAGCAGGTCATGCGAAAAAGAAAGCTAACTTATTTTTGATTGTGGGCCAGTTTTATTTTTGGACCCATAATTAGGTCGCGAAAATATTTTGAAAATAAAAGACAGTTATTCTTTTTATTTTGAACATGTTTGGAAATTAAAATCTTTTACTCTTCTTACCTTGGGTCAAACATTACCTTTCAAATGAGATTGACCTTTTTTATTTTCGTTGAAGAATTGATGAAACATTTTCGGTTTCAACAATTTCGATGCTAATCACCTCGCGGCGGTTTAAAAGACCATTAGACCCCAGATATTAAGATCGTTAAAAGTTAAAAAATAATGCAATGTCTTTCCGAAAAAATCTTTAATCTAGACGCAGCAAGCATTGTAACTCTATAATACTTCGCGTACGTACTGAGTCTTTGTAAATTTAATTCTTACTTTTGATTTTATAACAGCTCTCCACATGTAAAGAGAGCCCAAAAATATCTGAATCGTTAGCCGGCTCATTTTTAGAAGCATAATTTAAAGGCGAATGTAAAAAAAGAAGAAAAGAAAGTGGAAGAAAAACATCGAAAAAAATCTTGACTAAGGAACCAGTCGGATTGTAATCTTGTACACTCTATCCTACGGGGTTTGGGAATTTCATATTAGCAATTTATTCTTCATGAGAAACAAGTTCATCTTGATAAGAGAAGCCAACCATATCTTGATGTAGGGGCCGTTATTATTTATGAGACCATAATTAGGTCACGCTTAAAATGGTTCTTAAAAATACACTTGGAGATTTTTTTTTTAAAAACATTTAATGCAAAGGTCATTCTATTTTCACTCTTTTACCTTTGCACCAACGGTTTTAGGAACTTTATTATCATGTTGTATTACTAAAGCACTTTCCTAACGCCAAAGAGCAGACAGCATACATTGGATGTTGGCGCCGTTATTAAAACATAGGACCAATATATAGATCGTTAAAACAGTTAAAAATAATGCAATTCTTGCGAAAATTTTTATTAAAGCAGCAAGATCTGATAGCTCTGATAAACTTGGTACGTACGTGGGTTTGGGAATTTAATTTTACTCTTTTGTTTTATTAAGCATCTCACTTGTAAGGAGACCACATATACTGGTATAGCTCGCCGCTTCATTTTTACAAGACATAGATTCAATCGTTTAAAGTTAAAAAGTGGAAAAGAATTTCGGAAAATTTTAATAATAGAAAAAGATTGTAACTTTTTAACTTATGTACGTACGGTTGTTGGTAATTATTTTGAATAATATACACACCGATATAAGAGAGGCCAAATACCTGATAGGAGCCGGTTTCCTTTTATGCACCCTTGAATTAGGTCGCTGAAAATGTCTTAAATTCAATGTAGCTTTTTTTTTGGAAAATTTGATTAAAGAAGCCCTTTAATTTTAACTCTCTGTACCTAGTGCACCTACGGAGGGTTTGGGAATTTAATGGTGTATTTTATAAAGCATTTCCCTAAGGCAAAGAAACACAAGCTTTATCTGGAGTGGGCCATCTATTTAAAAGTTGGTGTAGTAATGGTGGGATGTTAAAAAAGGTTAAAAAATAATGGGCGATCTTCTTTCGAGAAATTTTGATTTAAAGCAGAAAGATTGATAGCTCTTATTAACTTACGCGTACGCTACGTGTTTGGAATTTAATTTATTACTTTCTGTCTTTAAAGTATTTCCATGTAAGCAAGCCAACATAATCCGAATGGTAGATAAATCATTTTAAAGAAAATTAAAAATGAGTTTATAAATTATGTATAAAAAATCAGGAAGAGACCTAGGAATATATAAAAGATTGTAATTCCTCTAACTTCATACCTACTGCAAATAACAAACATTATATTTATAATTTATATTCAGTAAAGGCACGTTACGCTGAATAAGCAAAGCTAACATAATTCTTGATGTGCGGCCGTTTTACTGTTTATGACCATAAATAGTATGGTCGCCGAAAATGTGTTTAAGAATAATGTAGTTTTTTTTTTCTTTTGAACAAATTTAATGTAAAGAGCAGCTATTAATTTTTAACTGATATAACCTATTCAACTTTTCGGGCTTGAGAATTTATTTTATAATTCTGGTTTCTTCTAATAAAGTATTCCTACAGCACAAGAAAGAAAGGCATTGCTGGATTGTGGGCCGTTTTTAAAAGCAGTTAGACCAATGATATTGATCGGTAAAAAGCTGAAAAAATATAATGCAATTTCTTCGCGGAAAATTTATTCAAAGCAGAAAGCAGCGTAGTCTCTATACTGTGGATACGGTTACGTGAGTCTTTGGGAAATTTAATTATGCATCTTCGATGTTTTTAAAAGCATCCTCCTATGTAGAGAGCCACACATAGTCTGAATGAGGCCGGCTCATTTTATAAACCCCTCTCCTCCGATTTTTAATAACAGCTTTTGAGAATTTCAGACCATCTTATTGTCCTTCTCTCCATTGCAAATAAGAACAAGACTCTGTAATTCTTCTAAACTTATACCCTACCCGGGGTTTGAGGAATTATTCTGAATTTTATTTCATAAAGCACGTTTACTGAATACAAAGCTAAAACTCTATCTATATGTGGGCCTCATTTATTTTAATGGACCATAAATTAACGGTACCGAAAATATTTATTAAAACAATGGAGTTTTTTTTTTTTGAAACAAAGCTTATTAAAGAAGCTATTAGTTTTTGGTTATTTTCTACCGCTTGCACCTACGGGGTTTTGGAATTTATTTATATTTGTTTTGTCTTAATAAAGTATTTCCCTAAAGCAAGAGAGAATAGCATATCTGAGTGCTGGCTGTTTATTGATTTAAAAACATTCTTCCATATATAGATCGTTTAAAAATCAAATATAAATGCCACCTTTCGTAAAAAAGATTTTTATATTTTCAAGCAGGCTAAGATATGTCTAGCTCTTCTATAACTTGTACGCGTAACGGGTTTTTTAAACTTTAATTGTACTTTCTGGTGTTAAAAAGCATTCTCCATTGTAGAGAGCCAAACCATAAATACTGAATGTAAGGCCGGCTTCATTTTAAAGACATAATTTTAAAGACAATAATAAAAATTCGTTAAAGAACTTACGGAGAAAAAAATTCGGAAATTTGAATAAAGGATAACATCGATTGTAATTCCTTGTAACTCTATTCCGCTACGGGGTTTTGGGAATTTATTCATCAGAGATTTTTTCTTTGAAAACAAGTCACTGAAAAATGAAGACGAAGCAATCATTATTCTTTTTCGTAGCTCCCCTGTGGAGCCGATTTTAAATTTATGGACCATTAACTTAGGCTGCGCTAATAACCCGTTTTTAAAACAAATAATGAAGTAGTATCTTTTTTTTTTTTTTAATAAATTTGAATTAACAGGAAAGCTTATATTATTTCAACTTCATTTGTATCCTTTCATTGCCACCCAAGCCGGACTGCGTAGCGTAGTAAAATTTTACTTATATTGTTTGTGTTTTTTGGTAACATGATAATAACCGTGTATTTCCTAAGTTAGACTAAGATTATGAACCTTGTCTCAATTGATGGATAGTTATCGAGATACTTATGCTTGAGAAAGTGGTGAATAGGCTACGTTTTGCATGTAATGTTAGTTAAATTACTGGTGCTATGCGAGAACTTTGTAATAAGTTAAACAGTTCTTGATTCAGTGTTTAAGTGTGTGGTCTTACGTTGTAAAAACATGCACCAACTACTTAGATCGTTAAAAAAATAGTTAAAAATTAATGCAATTCTTCGAAAATGTTTATTTTAACAAGCAAGGCAAGAATTTGGTATCTCGTTGATCGTGAGGTCTGATATATCGTACGTTGGATTTACGTATGCGTTTATGATTTATGTTGATATCAGTATAATTCTTATAAAAGTGTAATTTTGCTCTATTAATTTGTTTTAGCTTATTAATGATTTTAAAAAAATTTGAGTTTTACCGCTTCGACATATTTATGCGTGAGGGTTATTTTTTTTTACTCAACTCCATCATGGATTATGATAAAATTTGTATAACATAATATTTAGATGTTTAATGTTAAATTAGCATTGAAATGTTAGAGATATGATTTTGTACGTTGGACAGAGACACGTGTCTACATTTTGAAAATACATATTTAAATTGAGTGCGTTTTTTCAGTATAAAGTCTTTAATCAATGTCTAATTGTTGCTAGAAATACCATTCACACTGCTAAAATAAGTAGTTCTGACTTATGTTTTTACGTTAGGCAGATAAAATGTCTTATCTTCATACGTAGGAAGGCCTTGTAGATTAGTTCTATGGCGCATGAACAATAGGGTTAACAATCTATATTTACATGTCATTACCTCTCATAGTTACTAGGATTATGCTGATTTATAGGTCACTATTATATACATATCGCACATGCGTTTCTATTAATTGTGTCAATCGACCGTTAAATTACGAAGGGAAGTTCTTAATAAAATCAGATTTTAACACTTTTAGAGTGCTTAATCACATATGGGAGTAGTTTATGATATAAAAATCTCTAAACTGAAATACTGTTTTAAGGAAACTATTTGCAACATCATAACGTAAGAATATATACATTCTCCAGTGTACCTTAAAGGAGTTTTACGTTTTATAATAAAAGAACATTTAAGAACATTGAAGAACATTTATATTATAATTAACATAATTCAAATAGCCACCCATAAGAAATCTGAGTTTTTATTTTTTAAATTTATTGCAACATTTTTCCAATAACAACGGAAAATTTATAAATTAAAAACGTTATAACATATGAAATTACACCATCTTCTTGAATAGGGCTCCGACCGTAAGCGGTAGTAAAAACTGTAAAAAAAAATTAATAACTGCCTATTTATTAAAGATGATTTGCATGTAATCATAGTCAGCTTACAGAAATGCTGTTTTTATTTGTAATGTAAATTTTGTACGATACTTATAGAATATCAAAAGGTCATAACACAATAGTTATTATATCTGATTGATAAGTAATTCGAAGGCTTGATTAAAATGTGGGAAAGTAGATGTAACTACTTATTTAAGATTACACTATATCGTATAATAATATATTTACATAGGAACTATATAATTATATAGTACAATAGTAGCTCTATTATAATAATTGCTTTATTACTTATATTATCTTTGTCATCACTTCGCATCATTCTATAACGATCTTACTCTCTTCCTTATCTCATTATATTACTACCTCCTATTCCTCCCTCATAAGCCCCATACGAACATTAGCATTTACAAATAAAAATATTATGTACACTATGACTAATATTTTAATATACCCTTAATATGATAGTAGCAACTAATAATAATCATCACTTGATTTAGGCTATCCATAATAATACGTCTAAGTATCTCCTCTCACGAGTTACACACATATCATTCATATATTTTTACTATTAAAGTTCACTACCTACATTAAACTAATATTCTGATGTAATAGTATGGTTATAGAAGTATTTTAACTAAACTTAACATCCCGTTCACCTTACAACAAGTAATAATACCCTCTTTAATATCAATTATAAATAAAATAATCATAATTATATTATATATTAATAATAAATAAATAAAATAATATATATATATAATATAGTATATATAAATTAATATATTATTATATATATTGTGATATATATTTAAATAGAGAGAGATAAATATAATAGTAGAAATATGAAAAGATAATTATAGTAATATGAATAGAGAGATAAGATAGAGTAGCTGAGAAGAAATATATATATAGTAGAATAAGAACAGTATATAATATAATATATGTAATATATGGATGAAGAAGAGAGAGAAGAAAGAAGAGAGAAGAGGAGATGAGAGAGAGAGAAGAGAGAGAGAAAGAGAGTATATGTGGAAAGAGATAGAGTAAAGAGATAGGATGAGCAAAAGAGATTAGATTAGAGTGAATACATGTATCCTATGAGTTGAAGTATACTGATATATATATAGTCATAGTATGATAAAGCTGAATTTCATTTAATTATCTATAGACAAACGTTTTTGTTTGCATTAAATTTACTAAAGTTCTTCTAATTGAATATACGTTCCAATACAATAATTTATATTTTATATATATATATAATTCTAATTTTACTATCAATATGTGCTATTGTTTTCTGTGTGCCGTGTTGGATTGTCGGTCAGTGTAGTGAGTAGTATGTAGGTCTAGGTAAAGATAGTATGTGAATACATACATAAATAATATATTATATCAAATTATCCAAAAAATTTGAGTTTATACATTATGCTAATAATATGTCAATATATCATTGATATTAATATCATTATAATATATTATGATATATGATAGTTATATAATAATTATTATACTAGATATATATATATATATAATATATATATTATATTATATATATTAATATATAGATATAAATCTATATATTATATATATATATATATAAATATATAGTATTATATATTATTAATATTAAATAATCACTATATATCACTATTAATAACACTATATATATATTATATAATAATATAAATATATAATATATAATTATAAAAGCACAGAGTTGAAATTATTAGATATAATCGTATAATATGTCCTATATTTCTAAATATAATATAATTAATTAATATAATTAATAAATTTAATATATCTAAAGAAATAATATAACTTATTAATATAAATACATATTAATATTATAAATATAGAAATTTAATCATATATATAAATAATTAATAATATATCTAAATATTATATAATATAATATAATAAATAAATATAATAATATAATATATAATATAATATTAAAATAATATTAGAAATTAATTATAAAAGCACAGAGTAAAAATTAAAATAATACTAATTCAAGAAATAATCCAGATTACATATGTCATCTATTATTATAAACAATATCATTAATATAATTAATAGAATCAATATTAATAAAGTAATTAAATCATAATATATAAATATACTATATATAATAAGTAATATATATATAGTAGTATATATAAAATATATATATTAAATTATATAAGATATATATTATACTATTATTATATATATTTAATTATATAAATATGATTTTAAATAATATATAATTATTATAATGAAATATATTATATATAATTAATAATAGATAATAATATAAATATTAATATAATATAATATATAATATATATAAAAAATATATGTTTGATGAATTGTTAATAGATGTGAAAGTATGTTAGTAATTGATAGCTTAGAATCTTATTAATGAAATTATATAATGCAAGTCTTAAGGTGATCCTCATGAACTTTGGTGACCGTGTGAGAAAAATTTGCTCTGCTTAGGATATTAAAACAGAATGACATTCAATTTTCGAAATATCGCAAAAATAAATAAATAATTTAATAATTTATAATAGATACTGAAATATATTACAGAATATAGATATAGTAATAATATCTGAGAGGGAAGATAGTGAATCAAACTTCGATTTATGCTACCATCACATAATTTAATATAATGAGATACTAATAGACCATTTGACATGGAAGATTTGTTATTTTGTAGAATCAATAAGATTAATTTAATTTAATAATTTATAAAAGTAAATATAAAATATAATATCTAGTATTTTGTAATTGAAATTTTATTATAACTAATTATAATATTGATAAATATATTTATTTGTCCATTATCAATATATTGATATAACTTGTTCTTTTCAACACGTTTGAATCCTTATATATTACAATATTTATATTAGTTTTATGTCACGAAAGGAGTGAAGATGGGATATAGTACAGAGTGACGGGGGCGAGGCATGCGTTGCCTAAGAGAATTATCTCCTAATCATCTGAGCAATTTTATTATGTACCCAAAATTGTTTATTATTAAAAGTTGTAAACTTATAAAATAAAATCTCTTTCTAATAAATAATGCTACGAAAGTCTTCTTGCCGGCAATGACTGTTATTGAAAATGCATTAGTAAATGCAAACTTTCAGTGAGCTCTCTAATTTCAATTATTTTCTAGGCTGCAACCATCTATAAATGAGAGGCTTCATAGTTATATTAGGTCATATAGTATTTTATAATATACATGTTATATAACTAAATATATTAAATTCTCCCTTGAAGATATTAGCAAGTCTCGTCAATATTAATTAGTAGTTTGAGTTGATCGAGCCCGTACTCTTACATTCCAACATTAGTGGCATCTGACTCCTTGCCTACTCAACCGCCACTCATGCACGCCACTCAGCGTATTAACCGACATTCGCACCTCCAAAATAATAATTTTATCGCCTACGCACATACTATAATTCAATAGATCACATTAGTGGCACGACGTCTGTATTTTTTAAAACCTGCCAACACTCTCCTCTACGGTACTCTTAAATTGGGTTCGAACAGCAGCTAAAGTCCAAAAGGAGCACCACCAAAAGGCAGTGCTTATTGTATGACCACCTAAATTCATAATACTCTATGAATATAACGAATATATAGCTGGTTTAGCACCATGGATAAAATTAGGAATATCATTATCCATATATCAAGATTTTAATTTATGATTATTTAATCGCTCAATAAAACTCTCATATCAAACCTTCTTAATATCCATCAACTGGTAATATAAGGTACTACTCTCATACTAATACTCTATTAACCAACTTTATCAATACTTGAATATAAATAGTCTTACGCTATATAAATTATATATATTACAATATAAATATAATTTGCTAGTACCCATTTCTCTAGGTAGTGTATGTACCAAAAAACTATGATACTCTAATATCATTCTTATTCCCATATTATAATATATCCACTTCATCAAAAAACTTGCTTAAACCTCTTAATTTCATATGTCAATTAAATATAATTATTATCTAAACCTATAATATCTTATTCAATAGTTTTACTCTATGGCCTCAAGTTTATAATATAGTATAAATTACATACTAAAGAGTATATATATAATACATTCTCAAACACATATATCCAGTAATATAGCACCTATCTACTCATATTTAGTATAATTCAATAGTAATACTTTTCCTAAACTATATTATAATATATATACATATATAATACTTTCTATTCTAATCACCTCATTTTAATATATAATACTTTCCCTATTTGCAACTACATTAACACAAATAAATATCGGCCCAAACAGAAGACGGTATGTCTTCCAGAGTGTCTCATATTTATCATTTAATAAATACTATTATTCCAAATACCAACGATCATAAAGAACCGATCTTAATACCTATCAAATGTCTAGCATAAGAAATCTACCTCCATAACCTATGCTCTCATTACCTATATACTCTGATGAATATCCTATACTTTTATTATATATAAATATACTATTATCTAATACATGATCATAAATACTTTTCACACCTCAATATAATAAAATAATATATATTCTTATTAAACCATAATAATAATAAATACTTCTATACTACTATAGTGATAATAATAATAAAGTTTTCGAAACTTAATTTAATATTTTATTTTTTTCATAACTTACATTGAATATATAATACTAATATATAATTATTAATTATTATAATATATTAATTAATGGAATCATTATAATACTTAAACTATAGTTCCACTATATATTATAATATAATTATAATTATATATAAACGTATTATAAACAATAATCATAATTATTATTAATTAATATTTGTATTTTTATAATACTTTCCAATATTACTTTAAAATCATATTAAATATACATTTTAATAAATATATTATTAATATCTATATATATAATATAATATATACTATAAGAATTAATATATATATCTAATATAATATATATATATAATTTATATAATATAATATATATATAATATATTATATGAATGAATATATTATAATAATATTATCTTTTAAATATATATTTAATATAATTTATTTATTATAATATTAATATTAATATAATAATATTATAAATTCTATATTATATATAAATTATATATATATAAAATATATAATATATAATACTATATATATATGATATAATAACATATTAAACAATATATTATATAGGTGCCTATCATATACACTATTTTACCTTCGTTTATTTCCTACTTTAGTTATAGTTTCTTAAAATTATTCGTTTTTCACATTTTCTTCTTGGTTCGCCTGTGCCTCAAACCAACAAATCTTTGTGTGTTAATCATACCAGGATTTACTTACCCTCAAACATTAACTTCCACAACTAAGAATTGCATATTGATAAATACTTTTCATACGATATACCTCAGAATTTTAAACAGCTTGCATATTTCCAGCAACACCAGTAGAAATTGTCTGTTACAATCTATGAATTATCTTTTCTATATAGTACTCATAACCATATTATTTAAAACATGAAGATGGAACTTCTATTCATTCAACGCCAATGAGCAGAATTGAACTTATTCTTATTGTAATTTAGATAACTCCTACCTACATTTTTGAATATATGACTTTGCTAAAACCTATTATTTTATAATATTGATAACTTCTACAGATATGGAGGTTTGGATAACTAATGTATTTTTAAATTATATATAACTTGTCCAGAAATACCAGGGTTATTGCGAAACCGATAGGTATTAATTTTAACCATATTGCACTAGCTAATTACCAATATTTGAAATTATACAATATAATATATTTATGTTATGCTTTGTTGGAATTAACATAAACATCTGTCCTTAAAGTAAATTCCAAGTACATAATTATCATTGTCAACAGTACATAGGTAATGCAACCACTGAAACGTCGACTTATATATTTTTGAATAACTAATAGAAGCATTGATTTTAAAATTCCCTTAAACGTAATTTAAAATACTCTTAGAAACTCTCTCCCGGCCCATTGCAAAAGTGTGTGTTGAAACCCTATTCTGTTTTGTAAAGAATGGTATAGCATCACTACAAAACTAAGTAGTTATTCACTTAAGTGAATAATAAGTTATATTTCCCGATGGCCGAAAAAAAGTATATCTATATATTATATATAAAAAACTTTCATCACATCTGTTCGCAAGATACCATCACCATCAGCTTACTCATATAAATATACTTTCAAATAGTCATATTTTCAAATATATATTTAAAATGATTTATAAGTCAAAATTAGTAGTTTGATATATCTCTCCAATATTATATATATGAGATATAATCTGTTACCGTATCGTGATAATTTGAGTTGTAACATGTTGGGGAGGCAAAGGGAATGGTGAGACGGTAAGTGGAAGTCTAGTGTTACAAATCGAAAGGTGAGTGAAAAAGATAGGAATATTAGGGAAAGTATAAGTTAAAATGTGAGGAAGAATAAGAAAGAAAATGTAAACGTATAGCAGAAGTTAGGAAGAGGTATTTACTATGAGCATAGGTTGGGAAAGTATTGTTAAATATGAGGTATATGAAAAAGTATTTATCAATATAAATGTGAGTTTGGGAAAGTAGTTTACTAAAAAATGAGGCATTGTTACATTACTATATCATTATACTATGATATATTATTATATATATAATTATATAACCAAAATATATATATATATAATAATATATATATATATATATAATATTTATATTATATATATATAGTAGTATATATATATTATATATATATCATAGTATTATATATCATAGTAACTATAATTGTATCTAGATTATTTATAATATATATATTATATATATAATATAATATATATTATTATAATATTGATTGAGTATATATTTTATATATATATATTATATATATATATAATATTATATATATATATATATATGATAATAATTATAGTATGTAGTGGGTGTATATGTGCCCTATATAATAAGTACTTATTATAATATAGTTAATATTAAAAACGGGAGTATGAGTGATGTGATTATATGGAAAAATAGGTTTCCGAAAACTTTTTATTATACACGAGGTATGAGAAAGTATTTATGAATAATGGTTTAAGAAAATATTTATTAAAATTGAGGTATGAGAAAGTATTTATGATCAATGGTTTAGGAAAAGTGTTTATTAAAAATGAGGTCCGAGAAAGAATGTAAGAGCATAGGTTTGGGAAAGTTTTTATTAAAAATGAGGTATGAGAAAGTTTTTTATGATTATTGGTTTGGAAAAGTATTTATTAAAAATGAACTCTGAGAAGGCATTTATGAGTATAGATCTTGGGAAAGTATTTATTAAATAGTGTGAGAAAGATTTTATAATATAGGTTTGGGAAAAGTATTTATTAAATATGAAATATGAGAAAGCATTTATGAATATAGGTTTGAGAAAGTATATACTAAAAATGAGGCATGAGAAACTATTTATGATATGAATATAGGTTTGGAAATATTTATTAAAAATAAGGTTTAAGCAAGTATTTTTGAATATGGGTTTGGGAAAGAATGTATTAGAGTTTAGTTCTGAAAAAGAATTAATCAGAGAACATGTAGGAAAAAATAAATTTTAGTTTATTTATGGTAAATTATTTATTAAAGTTGAGGTATTAGACTATTTTTAGAGTATGCATGAAAAAGTGTTTATTAGAGTTAAGTATGACGAGGCATTTATTACAGTTTGTGAAGGTATATTAGAGTTTTGATATGGAGAGTATTTATTTGAGCTTACATATAAGAAATATTTATTAAAATCTAGATGTGATAATTTATTTCACTTTATTTTTCCTTGGTATGAGGAAAGAATATTTTTTTGAGTTTATCATAGTATATGAATTAGGGTCGGCCAAAGCACCGCCTTTTGGGTGGTGCTCCTTTTGCTGCGATGCCCTGCAGTGCTGTGCTAAACACAATTTAAGTGTTCCGGTGCGGTGAGGTGTGGTCGGTTTTAAAAATATAGACTGTTCGGAGCCCTGTGAGCATTGAAATATGTAGGTGCGGTAGGGTGCGATAAAATTACTTTTTGTGCGGTGCGATGCGGGTCACGTTCAACGGCTCGGTAAAAATTTGGGCTAAAAAATGGCGGTGCGATGGCGGTACGGTGCGGTGCCCGTCGCAAGGTCAGATGCAGTGTGGAATGATACGGCGCTCGGCCAACACAAGTCATCGATTTTAATATGCAGTGAAAGAATGTTTTAATAATTGTTAAAAATATATAAAATATTAATTAAAATTGAATGATTGCATTATTGTTTTATTTTCCGGTTTTTAAATTAATGAAAGTGTTTGATTATTATGATTGAAATTATTTAAATCGGAATAATTTTTATATTATTACTAATTTGATTACTATATAAAATTATTATTTTATTTTGATTTTATTATTATTATATGTATTATTTTAGATTATATTATTTATATTATTAGTGATTATATATATATTGTTATATTATTTATAACTATATTATTATATTATTAAATTATAGTTATACATATTATTCCAATTACTTACATTATTATTTATGTATTTTTATTTTTATTTATAGATTATTCATATTAATATTATTATAGTTATGATTATAATTTTATTATTATTATTATTATTATTATTATTATACCATTTACTTTATAATTGATTTAAATTATAATTATAATTATAAACGTAATTATAAATTATAGATTTTATAAGTAATTATATATAATTGTTATTATAATATTATAATATATTAAAATTATTATAATTATTAATCTAATTGTTATACAAAAGTAATTATTATCTTTATTATTATTATATTATTTTATATTATTATTTTATTATTATTATTATTATTATTATTTATATATATTATTATTATTATATTATTATATTTATTGATCATTATCATTATCATTAGTCATTATTATTATTATATTATATATGAATTATTATATTATTTATTATTATTATATATTTATTATTATGTATTATTAATATTATTGATTATTGATTATATTGTTTACTTATTAGAAGTTCTTATTATTTACTGTTTTTTTATTATTTATTATTATATTATTATTATTTTATTATTATTATTATATTATTATTTATTATTATTATTATTATTTATTATTATTATATATTATTAGTATTATTATTATATTGATTAATATTATTATTATTATTTTTTATTATTATTATTATATATTATTATTATTAGTTATTCATTATTATTATATTATTTATTATTATTATTATTTAGTATTATTATTACTATTATTAATATTATTATTATTATTATTATTATTATTATTATTATAATTATATTATTATATTATATTATTATTATTATTATTATTATTATTATTTATTATTATTATTATTATTTATGTAATATCATTTATTATTATTATTTGCTTTCATTTAAGTGATAATCAATTTTCTAATTTATTAGAATTAAAGTATTAGGTTGCATGGAAATAAAATTAAATTAAAAGTTAAAATAAAATTAAATTAAAATGAATGAAAATGAAAATGAAAGATGAAAAAGTGAAAATGAAAATGAAAATGAAAATGAAAATGGAAAATGAAAATGGAAAACTTATAATTATAATAGAATATAGTTATAATTATAATTATAATATAATTAAATTAATTAAATTATAATTTTTTATTCTGTTATTTGAACGATAATTTTCAATTAGAAAAGCAAACGTATAGCTAAAAAGGTAAGGCAAACAAAACGTGCTAATGAATTAAGAAAATCAGCTAACCACCAGACTCGTCTCTCCCTCGTCTCTCGTCTCTCTCTCTCTCCTCTCTCTTTCTCTCTCTCTCTCCAGTCGCTTTCTATCTCTCCTCCTCGTCTCTCTCTCTCTTCTCTCTCTCTCCTCTCTCTCTCTCTTCTTCTCTCTCTCTCGCTCCTCTCTTTATATATACTATATAGTGATTATAATATATATATATATATATATATATAATATATAGTTATATATATAGTATATATATGAGTATATTATATGTAATTAAGATTGAGTCTGTAGGAGAGAGGGTTATGTAGATGTAAGATAATACTTTCTTTAAACACAATGAGTATTCATAAGTATGCTAGAGTTGAGTAGGTAAGATGGTATCAAAGTAAAAAGTATGATTGGCTTTGTGGTTGGTGAAAGAAGAGATGCTGAAGTATGTGGTTAGATGCTAAATCAGTGAAGATATGTGTTAGTTGGATCAGTGAGTGAGGGGTTTAGGAATGGATAACGGGGTCATTATGTGATTTATGTAAAATCCTATGTTGTGGGGGCTTGAGATGGGGAGAGGTGGAATAGGATGGAAAGAGAGTAGAGTTAAGAGTGAGAAGTTAAGTTGAACAAATAATAATGATAAGCATTTAAGACCCTTGCAAATAAAACAGTTGATTGTGAGAACGACATAGTTGTTAAACTGAATTAAATCGGAAGCAAAGAAAGGAAAAGCTTTTTTAGTAGTGCCAAAAACGTATGCGATGTGCCATAGAGAGTAGAGAAGTAAGATGTTTAACAGTGAAATGGGGAAATAAGAGGTGAAGCAAGCGGTTAAAAGTAAAAACAAGTGTGGTTTGAATATACCAAAACCAATGATGAGGTTTCAAAAAAGAAAGATATTTGAAGTATATAAGGTGAAAAGGAACAAAAGATACATTCTTAGGAGAAAAATAAGGGATAAATTGAACAGTTAGGAAGTAGGCATCAATTAGAGATTTACAACGAGTAGGACGCTGCTGTCTTAGGAGAAACATGAAAGGTTAAGAATAAGGATAAGAAGAATCTGCTAAAAAAATGAATAGGGATTGGTGGCTTTCTAACTGATTGAAATGAATGCGAGGAGAGTTGGAGGGAATCTTCGAAAAACTGCATGGACAATGGGCAGTAATTACGGAGGTGATGGGATGTGTGTGGGTTTCTATGTGCAAGAAGGAATAAGTATTTTGGATGTAGGTCATTAGTAAGGAGAGAAAGTTGAGGTAGAGAAGAAAGTTGAAGAATGGTAAATCTGCTTGTATATAGATGAAATTAAAGGTGAATTGATTCAAGATACGGAGGCGAAGTCGGTAAATGAGTGATTTGGAATGGTTGAAACAGCTTTATGAAGGGTAGAGTCCCGAGGAATTTTAGGAAAGCTATAAGTACGCTATACAAGAGTAAAGGGATAAGGGTAACTGTAGGAATTATGGGGCAATTAGTTTTATTGAGTCTGGTAGAGGGAAGAATATACTACTATTCTAGTTTGGTTGAAAGTCTGGGTCGAGGGACTGATTGGTGAAGAACAGATGCGTTTACAGGTGGTAAAGAATGTGTAGATGTAATTTTTGCATGTGAAGACAAATGATTGAGAAATTTGAGAGATTAAGAAGAATTAAATTTGATATTTAGGTGTTTGGGTTTGCAACAGGGCTATGACAGGATTAACAGGGGGAAGCTCTATGGCATGTAGTGATATATGATGTAAGTGGTAGGTAGGCTTCTGAATGGCATTAAAAGTATGTTATGATGATAGTGAAGGTGTGTAGAATAATGGATTGAAGTGATGGTTTAATAAATTAATTCGAATGGACGCAAGGGATGTGTTATGTCTCATGGTTTATTCAATTTGGCAGACGGATGGCTGGTTGTATGAAAGTAATAGAGGAGATGGTGGTGGATAAAGGAAAGGGGTCTTAGAACGACGGAGATGGTCATGTTGGATGAGGACCTCTGGAGTGAGTGTCTGAGTTGAAATATTTCGTATTTATGTTAGATAAAATGGAATGTTTGAATGCAGAGTGTAGTAGGAAAGTGTTAAATGGTAGGTGCATGGCTGAAGCAGATTAAATCCTTGGGGATGTAAGAGACTACGTCTGAGGTGTCTAGTAGTCTAATGCGGGTATCGTATTGGTGTTACTTGTTTAATGTACTAATATTGAAACTAGGTCTGGAATAAGAGGCATAAATCAAAGGTACAATGTGTTCATAGGAGAGTGTTATGTGTTGAGAAGAATTAATAAAATGAAGGATGAACGGTTTCTGGAGTTGTGTGTGTGTAAGGATTTGTGGTGTGGGGAATAAAAAAGTGTACATTGAGATGGTTGTCATGTGGAAAGGATGGATGATAGTCTGTTACTTAAAGCAGATGTAAGGTGTGAGTGTGCTGCGGAATCGACGGCTGAGACCCCGAAGATAAAAAGTGGATGAGTCAGAGATAAGAAATGCTAGCTGAAGGAGAGAAATGTGAGTTTGGAAGAGGCGAAAAGAAAGGCGCTATAATAGGAGGGAATGGCGGGGTTTTTGTGAGTGAGGAGAGGTATGGTTGTGGCCCACCTGGATTAAGGACAAACCCTACATTGATGAGATTGCCTGATGAGGGTGGCCGTCGCGGATCCCGCGAAGCTCATAGGGCGGATTTTCTGACAGAGGCGAAGATATTCTTACTAAAAGTGTCAGTGAGGCTGGGGCTTTTTCTTTTCGACTGCGTCACATTCTGTTCTCCTACTTTTTCTGCTTCCAGTACATGTATCGCACCTTACCCCCAAGTCTTGGAGGAAGAAGAAGATTTGTGATGATGAAATGTATATATATATATATCCACAGACGATATATATATAATTATTATATATATATATATATATATATATAATAAAGTATAATATATAGTATATATATATATAGTAATATAATATATTAATATATAGCTTATATATATAAAAGAATATTAATATAGATATTATAATTATATAATATTATATAATATATTACTGCTTGTGGTACGTTAAATTCGAAAACCCTTTCTGGGAGTTATTCTAGATTATATATATAGTAATAGCTATATATATTAATACTACTTATGTACCTATATCTCTTATAATTATATTAATATAGTTAATATATATAATATATTATATATAATATATATTATATACATATATATTAAATAATATATATAGATATATAATATATATAATATATTATTAAATATATATATATAATACTAATATATAATAATATAATATTATTAATATTATATTTAATTAATAAATATAATGTAAATTTTCGAAAATTGTGTTTTCTGCGATTGACAAAAGTGAATAATTGATTGGTCTCTCTTCTCCACACCAAACCAATAAAATAATTCTCCAGTTAATTTATTTTTTTATTCATGTATGCGTATATTTTATACTTTAGCTTTTGTATCAATCTATCAATACCATTATCAGTATTATATTGAATATGTTTATTATTCTAGAATGTAAGACTTATTATCTATGGCTTCGCCAGTAAGTCACTCATAATCATATATATATATATGTCGTGCAAGAATTGGTTTGTTTACTCTGCTGCCAGGCTCCAGTATGTGTACACGATTGCAATGCGTTCGAAGGAGTTGCCGCAAATTTTTGTGCATGTGCGGTGACTTAATCGCGCCTAGGTCCCCGCTCTCATGGTGACAGTTGCGGTGCGGTTGCGGTGCGGAACGTGCGTGCGGGATGCGAGTGGGGCTGGCAAAGATCACGATGTGCGTTGCTGGTGGCGAGGGTGCGTGCGAAAGATACGGGTGGTGGCGGTTGCGTGCATCAAAGAAATGCTCACAAAGGCTTTCACTATAGAATGGGATGCAAGACTGGAAATGAATGTCGCGGTATGTGACAAAAATAAAAGAAAAAAAAAAAGAGAGAGAAGAAGAGAGAAAGAGAGAGAGAAAATCATTTCCCTCACAATTTCCCTTTCGAGCTGAAGAATGTCCATTTACGCGAAAATCCTCTTTACTCGTTGATGCCTCCTGGAATAGAAAAGGAAAGAAGCTATTATTTTTTTTTAATATTTTAAAGCAATATATGAATAAAATATTTTGAATTATGAAATTAATTTTTCTTTATTTTATTTTTTTCTAAAGTTTTAATTTATTTTTATACATGTTATTATTATTTTAATAACAATGATCGCGAAGATTCGTTATTTTTTAGGGGTGGGAAGATATTCATTAATGCTTTGTTTGCAGCTAGAGTATTACACACGATGTATGCACTTCGATCTCTATGTTACATGTCTAATACAATCTAGTGTATGATTATTATGATTGTGATTGTTATCACTAATTTCGAGCATTTTATGTACCTCCGTGTCCTAGAGTCTGGGAGTTTAGCATAATCAATATAATAAGTAATAATAAGCAATAAGTGTAGTTGAATGCAGATTACAAGCCTCCCTCAATTATCACACCCCCACCTCATCTCGCCTTCACCCACCTTCCGTACCAATCGCACCACTCATAATCTCCCTCGCCAACATCATATCCGCTCCTCCCCCATTCACCTCCCTTCATTCCAATAAACATTATCTCCTATATTACTCATCCAATACCACCTCCTCTTGGGGCTCCCCCTTCGCTACATCTTCCATTATCCCTACTCGCACTCACTCACAATAAAACTCATATATTACTACTACTTTTGACTCGCTTAACCAATTTCATCACTAATGCCTCTAATCAATTAATCCAATCTTAAAAGTTCCTATATTCTCCGCTCTTAACCCACTCAGTCCATTCCTTCCAAATCACTACCTTCAGTCCATCTAACCACTCAATTACCTACTCTCTCTACCCTAATCATTGCATTAACCCCGAACAAAACCTCGCTTCTCAAACCTCCATATCATCTCAATTAATATAATATAATAAATTACTATCAACTTTTTCCAATTTAGAACCTGTAATCATTCACCCCAACTTTTAACAACTCACAATACATACTAAATCCTAGCATGTAGTACACTAGATAATTTTTAATCAACATAATTAATAATATAATATACTTAATAAAGAACTTTATTTGTGAAATGAGTTCCCCCCCCTTTGCCAATATTTTTCTCTATACTCAAGAGTACCACTCACATTAGGCATCTATATTCCAATTCACCTCTCTATTCAGTATAGATCTTTCTATAATATTACATTCCTCCTTCATCCGCTCTCCTTCGCCTTAACCCAACTCCATCCTCCTGCAGAATAATACTAAAAATTTTGCCGTCTGTTACTTCTTCCCTTGCCCTATACCCCCTCCATAATACGCGCCCACTACCTTCCTTCCCATCTAACTAAGCCTCCCCCCTGCACATACTTACTCTTCCTCTTCCCCATCATACACAAATACTATACCAAATCTTTGTCTTCTTTACACTTTGGAATATTGTTAATTATTAAAGTCCACCATTATTGTCCACACGATTCTTCATTCTAAACTACCCAACTTACTCACCCAGTAATTATAACACTCATGCCACCTATCCGACGTTCTTTCACTAGCATAATATTTTTATAAGAATTACATTTTCCTTGCTCTGAAAAAGTAATTAAAGACTTCAGTGTCACTTCCTTCTTTCATTCCCTTTCAATCACATCCACCCCCCTCCCCTCCCTCACCATCTCCTCTACAATCTTCATCACTTCCTCCATAAATATTCAAACATAGATCAATACCACAGGACAGAAGATAACAAGCACCACCGCCAATCTTAACATCCACACATCGTCCCAAAACATTCAGCTTCTCGCCCTCACTAGCACTATCTCAACGCAAACATTCCGTAGCTATTCCTATAAAAGCCCTAAGATAACGCTTTACCTAATTACCCTCCGCACATCCGCACTTGTTCTCCAACACCCCTCCAACGATTTCACCCCTATGTCACTCTATCATATGCTTTCTTCCTAAATCTATAGAAAAAAAGAAACATCCAGTACACTTTCTCGCATACTACGCTCCAACACTTAAACTCTTTTTCTCCACTCATATAGTCATTTCCTTTTTTACATGTGAACACGCTGGGATTCACACACACCCATATAACCGACCCATAAATCCATGAGTCCTATGATTCTACATCCCTCCCAATGTATACTCCCCTCAGGAATCAAAACTCTCGTAGCTTCTCTTTGCCTCACATCAAGCATATTGCCATGCCGTACTACAACTTCAACTACGCAACACTTAGAAGCAAATACCTTATAATGATTTCCAATACAAACTCCGCATCCTATCCCCCTTTTCCCGTCAGTATTTACAGGGTGAATCAACAAACAACCCATCCAAATTCCATTTTCTCGTAGTGGGCTACCCCTCAACTCTACTGACGTCCAACATATGGTTAGAGGAGAATAAACCTATGCAATTCCCCGTCCTCCACCCTTTAAGCCTCCCGTTGCGTGACCAATCTTTGCGATTCGTAACAACCAATTACCAGAGCAAGCTGTGTATACTGTTCATTCTCGCTTAATTATCCCTGTTATCACGGCATCTAATACCAACTATATTAATTTCTCAATCCATTTTGTAATTTTACATCTCTCCCCCTCCCTCCCCACCTTTGAACATTTACCCTCCTACACTCTTGAGAATCTACTCCTCCCCATACCCCACCCCTTCATTATAATAAGTCCAACTAAAATAAATATCACTCTTCCTACCTACTTCAACACTCACGTCCTAAAACACGTCTACTCTTCAATATACCAGTCCCCATCTTCTCCCTTTAATCCTCTCCCCCAAAACCCCGCCTTCTTTCTTCCTTTTTATTAAGCCTATCTTTTCCAGAGGTACATCTGTTATTCCTCTATTCAAATATTCCGATCACTTTGTTCTACGACCAATTCCCTTTTATGTCTGCTCTTCGCCCTCGTCCACCGCCCTACATTATGCTACCACACTACTATCCTCCTATACTCTCCGTTATAGCATTCCCCAGCGTTAATATCTACATAACTTGCTAACTCCCCTACTTCGTATAGTCCCCAAGCCCGATTTTACACACTAATCTCTCCTCTGTTTCCTTTTCTTCCACGCACACTACCCTCACCTGCCTCAGCATGAACCGAACACACCATCTCACTCCCGTTCCTCTGCTTTGCACCCACCGAGTTTTTACTCACAACATAGCCCGTTTAGCTTACTCACACACGTAAGACCTCATCATAAATCTAACTTCTTCACTCACACCCGTTCCAACCTCTCCGCCGCACATTCCATCCCTCTCAGTTCTCCACGTTGTTCCTTCCAACCTCTGTCTCGAACAAACTAGCTCCTGCGTTAATACAACTCCTATATCGGCCTCAATTTTTTCCGACCAATTTATTCACTCTCCCACTCTCCTCTGTTCTCCTTTTACCTTAACCGTCGACACATATTAACGTGCTTTTATTAACGCCCTGGTATGTTCCACACTTTAGTATTAGTAATATCCAATATTAGTTATATTATATATATAGTACGTGTCTGCTTTTTTAATATATTAGTATATATTAATTAATATATTATATATATAATATATATATTATATAGATATATATAATATATAATTTATTATATATATAGTATATATATATATATATATATATATATATATAAATATAAAGATAAATATATTATATATATATATATGATTTTTATTATAATTATATCATAGTATTTCAATTATTAAATTACATATATTATATATATATTAGTATATATTATTCAATATAACATAATATATATATATATATAATAATATATGTGGCGTACCTTATAATTTATACTGGTGGAATTTATAAATAAATATAATTATATAATATATTATATTTATATATATAATTTAGGAGAGTAAATAACATTTAACTCACATTGCAACTATGAATGTATCCCCTCTTGTATATTATGTTATATATATATATAATATATATATATATTATATAATTATCTAATATATATATATATATTATATGATATTTATAATATTAATATATAGGCGTTGGAAAAAATACCTTGTTATGCAATTGTAATGAAATAAAAAATAACATAGAGGCTCATTTGTTATTTTAATAATGAAACACAATATAAACCAGTTTTTTTTTGGTTTATATTTTTGGTGGTATTATTATGCTTATTTTGAATATTCAATAAAATATAGGTATTATTTATTGGTTATTTATAATAGATAATTTTATAAGGGCATAAGTAGAATCTATAAGGTACTATAGGTTATGGAGGATATAACTGTATATAATACAGCTAATTATTGTGTATGCTTTAATACAACTAAGTTAGTTGATAAATAAAATATTCTATACTTTAATAAATTATTTAATTTGTACTCAGATTCTATTTAATAATTTTTAAAAATGATTATGATAATTATAATTTATTCTATGGTATTTCATTAGTAAAATATATTAAATAAATTAATTATATTTATTATTCTCTATTATATCAGTCACCAGTTCTCACCATTCCAACCACTCCACTAAGTACCAAAACTCCAACCCCCCCCCCCCCCCCCCCGAGCCCCCCGGTATATTAATATATAAACTCTATCTGAAAAAAGTTAAACTTTATTATTATTAACCAAAAAAAAAAAAAAAAAAACTCAATAAGGAGAATTTTTTCGTTCCACTTAATACTAATGCTACTAGTTACCAGTACCCGCTAAAGAAAGATAAAACGCACATGAATACCACATGATAGAACGTACACGGTGTACACACCACAGATGCAGTACCACATTCACATACACATACACACACACACACACACAACACCACACACACACCGAATTACAACCTACCCCCCTTCTCTTCGGATATCCCCCTCTACACATACGCTACCCACCCTGGCGATTTCTTTTCTCTCTCGCTGGCTGGGTTGTCACTTGCCGCCTTCCACCCCCTTTGCGTGTTTGTTGTCCCATGGGATCGGTGTCACATTCATTACATATAAGCCCCTACCCCCCCTCTGTTCTTTTCTCTCGCACACACAGCCTACTTTCTTGCGCTCGCCCGTTTTTCGCCCCTCCGACTTGGTCCCTCGGCCTTCGCACCGATCCGCTTTCCGCCACCGCTTGAGGATTTAAAAATCAATATAAATGGTTTTTATCCGTTTGAAAGATTTTAAACATTTTTGTAGCAAAATATGTTTATTTTTCTCGAGCTTGTTAGAAAATTTAACAACTTTTGTTGAGAAAATTGTATTAATGAGTGACTAGTATTGACGTCTCAATGACGGTGTAGTAGAGCAGTAATTTGGTCGTCGAAGAACTCATAGCAGTAGTAGGGCTGTCGTTAGTGTGCTGAGTATATTTTCCGCTCGAAATCGAACTGTACGGTTGCGATATTTGCTTTTCTGGCATTGTGCAGGGACAATACGCAACCGCTACGCTTTGCCAATTAATTATGCTCGGAAAGGAAGATGATCATCCAAGCGGTGAAACAGCTAATCTAGGCAACAAATAGCGAATATTTAGAAAGGAAACATGAGTAAAAGAGGTAAAGGATCCCCAAATTCTAAGCTTAAGAACGAAAGCTCAAGAAAATTACTCTTGAAAACTAATATAAAATTCCACTAGTGATGGGGCCACACGATAAATGAAATTTTGACCGCGATGAGACTAGATCCGCTCTTGAGTATAGTACAATTTGACTTGATTTTGATGAAATATTGCTTAAAATCTATAAAAGGTAAAGCTCAAAAATGAGTCATTGGTGTTCCTTAAATTACGGTCCTTAACCTCCCATTTCTCTTACTCTCTTCATCTTCTTTCTCTCTTCTCTCTCTCTTCTTCTAGTCTCTCTCTATAATTATACTATATATACGCTAAATCTATTATTATTAATTAGTTATATTATTATTTGTTATAATATTAATATATATTAGAATATAAAAGATATAATAGTTAAATTTTCAGAATACTTGTAAGATCGCGGGTAAGGGATGAATTCTCAAACTCGTAAATCTCTCACTGTGCTACTCATGACTATAGCTGTATTTCTTTAGTACTAAATTAACGAAGCAATACATATTGTAGCTACTAGATTACGTAGGATAATAGGAGATCAATCGGTGTAGTTATGGTTGTATACTATTGTGACAACTAGATTATTAGTAATATACTGCATTGTAATAAGATAGATATACGCTAGCTCCGAGATGCAACCCCTTGTACGCGACTGCGTCGCTCAGCCTCTACCTGCTATAGCTCACCATGGTATATATTCATAGGTCATTAGACGCTTACGCTATAATATTCTCAGGTGTGAAGACAATATTTGAGGGGCGGGTAGCGTGTATAATAAATATGAGAGTATATAGTAGTTAATAATTCTGAGTGGAGTTAACAAATATAATATAATAATATAGTAATTTTAATAATAAATGAATAAATAGATCTGGCAAAGTTGACATACTTGAAATAAAATAAATGAATATATAGTATAAAATATCCTATACTTGTATCTTATATATTATTATACATATATTACTATTATACAATATTCTCTCGTATTCATATTTCTTGTAGATAACACTAAGTAACGATGTAATAACATTAAAACCTAATCACACCTACACTACACAGAGCAACCGTCCTATCAAACACACCACATCTGTAGATCATAACGAACATTCTATTCAAACTACAAATAACCTACTACCACACCTACTGATAGTATATACCATAGAACTATACCTATGATCCCCTTTTCACGTATGTGACATACAAGTATATAACTACTATAGACGTCTCTAATGATACTAGCGCTACTCATCATCATACTATCTATATTCCTTACTCATAACCCATACGTTACCGAAACTCAAATGCATACACTGATATTTTACTTATAAGATTTTATATCATTTCTCCAGGATAAATGAATGAGCCTATGAACTAGATGATTTCGGATGACTCATTTTTCCAGGATTGTAATAAGTTAATTTTATATTATTAAAAAGTGTATTATATATTACTTTTATTATTCTTAATATTTATATTATAAATAAATTTTCCTTAGACTATAGATTTATATTAATGCTTGATACTTATTAAAGTAATGAGTATATATTATAGTACTAACTGGTAATTTAATTATTATTTATATATATATTATATATATTATAATTTAATTATTATTATTATATATATAATTATATATATATAATTATATTATATATATATATATAATATATATAATTTATTTATATATTATATTACTATTAACTATACCGACTACATATACTATATAATATTAACATACTTATACTTAACTACTATCACTCATATACGCCTACTCTACAATATTGTATAATACTAGTATCAGTCCATATACTTAATCAAACTAGATCTATAGAAATCAATACCTCACTTATATCCTTCAATTTACTTAACTATAGGTCCAGCGCTTTCAGATACACCGTCGAAATATGTATCTTAATAAACTATATTTAATTGTCTACAGTTTTAAAAACGGTAATACATATGTGTGAATAGTTATCCAAAATTTAGTGCGTAGAATATGTAAAGAAAAAAAAAAAAATAAAAAAAAAAAAAATAAAAAAAATAAAAATAAATTAAATCTCAAATAATATACTACAATAGCTACTGACACAAAGAATACTATTTTGAATTACCTGGTAATTTAAATTTCACATAATTATTGAAAATTAGTAAAATAAAATATATTAAAAAAAATAAAAATAAATTAGTGTATATTGTGCGTTTCCCTACTTAAATGTTTAATATAGGATAACTTTTATTGGTTATTCTCCGTTATAATAATAATTTAAATTTAGTATTTAATTAAAATAAATAGCCTTTCTATTAATTTTTGCTTTTTTTTTTCACTAAGTGAAATGGGTTTACAACGCCCCCGATTTCAGCTGAGTCGGGGCTCTCGGCCTCCCGGGGACACTACACGGTAGGACCTAACTTTCCCC
>JABUQX010133141.1:17500-25094 GCA_015478945.1 Trachelipus rathkii | reverse complement strand
TAAAATTGGAAAAGCATTCCAGCAATGTATTCCGTTTTACTGTAGCATTTATTATTTTTTAAGATATATATGATTTGCTAATCCAGGTCGCTGACCATATATATATATATATGAGCATATATATATATATATATAGAGAGATATATATATATATATATATATATATATATATATATATATATATAGAGTAGGGCATAAATTCTAGTTTCTGATCAGTAGAAAATATTATGAGTATAAGTTACTATTGTTTGAGTCAATCCCTGCTGAGTTCAGAGAGATATATATATATATATATGAGTGAGAGAGAGAAAGAGAAAGAGAGAGAGAGAGGAGAGGAGAGAGAGAGGAGGAGAGAGAGAAGATAGTATATATAGTATATATATATATATATATATATATATAGGGGCCAGCATGATTTAATCTGGATGAACATCTCTAGAGCAGACCGCATAGGTTGTTGTCGGGGTCTCGGTTCTAGGTGGATCGACGGGGACCCCTGTCCCCCTCTGTCCCCCATCGGCTCGAGCCCCTAATGGAAATATGTTTCCTTGAACATCAATTTTAGGTTCTCGAGCCATGGGGACAGAGGGGGCTAACAAGTCCCTCCGTGTCCATCTAGGGGCCAGACTGACAACTGGGATATCTATGAGGCTCACTCTAGGGTGCTTGTTAGTTTTAAATCATAAAACGATTTCTTTACAGTATATATATATATATATATATATATATATATATATATATATATATATATATATATATATATATATATATATATATATATATATATATATATATATATATATATATATATAGTGACTCAATCACTTCACTGACTCACACGCGGCTTGAGTCAACATACTCGAAAAATTTTCTACTGGTCACAAACTAGAATTACATATATATATATAGAAGAGATATATATATATATATATATATATATATATATATATATATATATATATATATATATATATATGAGCAGTATATATATATATATATATATATATATATATATATATATATAACAATATTACCACAAGTTGAGTATTTGTTATTTAAAAAAAATATATTCATAAATTATATATCCGCTGCTGCGGCCGTGGAGCTCAACCCTACCACGGCAAGGGGCCATCTAACCTTGGAGAGGTGCAGCAGCTTAGATCGACCAGAAATGCTGCCCGGGGACCGTTGAGGGATCCCTGTAACCCAATTGGGGAGCTATAGCTTTCTGGAAGATACTAAATGGTGGTCCTGGGAAACTGCGACAGGCCCAGCTAGCCGGCAGTGGATAAAAAAAGCTCAAGATGCGCAAGTGAGGCCTCGGAACCCTGACGGATTTTTTCGGTTTTTGACTGGGCGTGAAAATGGACAACGATTTCGACAACGCAATTTGAACTTACGCATGGGAACTATTAATATAAGTAAGATGGAGGGTAAGGAAGAGGAGGTGGTGGAGCTAATGGAGGAGCGCAGATTGGATTTGTTGGGAATTTGTGAAACGCATATAACTGGACAGGGCACCCGTAATCTGCATAAAAACTATCAGATGTATTATAAGGGTAGAGATGAGGGAAGAGAATATGGGGAATATACAGAGAAGTCGATGATTGACTTAATTCTCGTGAATAATAGGAAAGTTATGACGGATGTTAAGAGTGTCCCCTCTGTATCCTTGGACTCGGATCACAGGTTGGTGATAGGAAAGTTGTGTATGAGGAGACCGAAGTGTACAAGGCCCTTGTGAGAGAGAGGTTTGCGGTGGAAAAATTAAAAGAGGAAGGAGTGATTGAAGCACTCCAGAATAAAATAAGAACTTGTAAACCGAGAGAGGACGTGGATTTCGAGGGTGTGGAGGAGAAGTGGGAAAATTTTAAGAATAAGATGGATAACTGCGCGAGAGAAGTATTGAACATCAAAAAGATGGGCGCAGGGAAGAAGGGCACTGTCTGGTGGACGGAGGAGGTGGGACGAGCCATAAAGGAAAAAAATAAAGCGTTTAGAAGTTGGATGAAGGAGAGAAGCCCAGAATCTAGAGTGGAATATGTAACCCTTAGAAATAGAGCCGAAGTATTGAAAAGGGAGGCTCAGAATGAGTCTTGGGTGCGAATAGGTGAACAACTGAGACAAGATATGACCGGAACTAAAAAACTAATATATAATATGGCAAAAAAATATAGGAAACAGGACTCATCAGCAGGACACTTAGTTAAAGATAAGGAAGGCAGATTGAAAATAGAACCAGAGGAGGTTAATGATAGATGGAGCGAGTATTTTTTCGAATTATACAATCCAAATATAGGGATCGAACGGCGGGGAAGAGCAGAGGATCAACACCAGGTTGATATCGCTGTTGAACAACTAGCGGGTGCGGAAAATCTAAATAATGAACAGATAATATCAATGGAGGAAGTGGAGACAGCAATAAACAGTATGAAGAATGGTAAGAGTACAGGTATCGACTGAAATATTTAAGGGAGGAAAGGAGGTGGTGCAGTGGATGTGGAGACTGTTCAACGGATTTTGGAGAGGAGGAAATACTACCAGAATTGGGGAACATTAATATGTCCAATATTTAAGAAGGGAGACAGAGGTGAGTGTTCCAACTATAGGGGGATATCTCTTCTGCCCCATACTTTGAAGATATATGAAAGGATTTGGAGAGGAGACTTAGAACGAGTGTGGAGAATAAATTGAATGAGGCCCAATATGGTTTTAGACCGGAAGAGGAACCACCGATTTGATCTTTAGCTTGAAGATGGTGATTGAGAAGAATTGACAATTGGATAGTATGGTGGAAATAATACGGAGGGAATAATAGGTTGATAGTAAAAGGCCAAGGGTATAAAGTTAAGAAGAGATATCGAACCTTTGTTTCATCCTAAAGTTGACCATAAGAGTGATACGTAGTCTCTATGTCACTTGTAAGAGTGCCGTCAGAACAGCGTTTGGCTTAGGAAAATGGTTCCATGTACAAGCGGGAGTGAGACAGGGAGGAGTTTTGTCTCTGCTGTTTATCATATATATGGATGGGTGTATCCGAGAGGTTGGTTTGGAGAAGGATGTTGGAATTGCTATGGCATATGTAGATGACATAGCAGTGGTGACAAGTGAGAGAGCGACTCTGCAGAGAGCGTTGGATAAGTAGGGAGACATATTGTATAGAGAAGGATTAAAAATAAATAAGGAAAAGACGGAGGTGATGAAGATCTCGAGAAAGAGAGGTGCTTACATCGTGACAGAGGTGTTGAAGGAAGCGGAAAACTGTAAGAAAATAGATTGTACTGTAACAGGGTGGATAAATGGCCTAAGAGATTGAAGAGAGAATAAACAGGTTTTCGAGGGTGTGGGACAGCTGTAATGGATTGCTGAAAACAGGCATGTACCGAGGGATGTTAAGGTTTTGATATATACGACAATACTAAGACCTACTCTCGTATATTTGTCGGAAGCCTGGACCCTTACCACCAGAACAAAAAGCAAGGTTGTGGCAGCAGAAATGAGAGTGCTGAGACTGATATCGGGAGTGACGAGAAGGGAGCGAAGAAGAAATTCGGAAATTAGGCGCGAGCTTGGAATAGAGCCCATTGATTGGTTGATAGAGAGACAACAGCTAAGGTGGTATGGTCATGTCCGAAGAATGAATGAGGAGAGATACCCTGCGAGATTCTACGACTGGCAGCCAGAAGGAAGAAGACCTGCTGGGAGACCAAGAAGAAGATGGAGGGATGGTGTTGCAGCATCGATGGTGAAGCGAGGAAGATCTATTGCCGAGGTGGAAGAAGAAGGATTCTACCGAGACAGATCCGCATGGAGGGGCTTTGCAGAGGACAGGGCTGTGCCCTAATCTCAGCACTTGGTGAGAAAGGTGAGAAAAATATTCAAATCCTAATTTCAAACTGTAATGAAGTTTATCTCTTTTTTTCTTTTTTTTTTGAGCTATAATAATAATAATTGAATAATAGTAATAATAATAAACCAATATAAATAAGTATGTGACAACTCTTATGGTGTAGTCCATATATCTTCCCCCAATATATCTTCCATTCCCGTAAATAGACTCCACTTAGCAACCATCAAAACAGTGACCGGTATTTACTCCTGTTAGCGTATAAGTAGAATTCACAATGAGCGATCTATTTCTTTGGTGCTCGATTCAATTTGCATTTATTTTTTTAAAAAAATGGTTACAAAAGTAGGATGGACATATGGTTTATAGGTAAATTAACAGATAAACTGAAGGAATATAGTCTTCTATCAAAAAGAGAAACAATGGCTTTGTTTATGAATTGCAAAATCTTAAAGAATCAAATTGTTAGAGAATCACTAAAAGCAACTGCAAATGATAGGATGAAAATGTGGTAAAAAAACACAAATATCAACTAATATAAAGTTTAATATTGTTAGAAAGTTTAATAAATTGTATGATGACTGGCAAAATCTTAATAAAAATAAAGAGAATAAAAAGTAGCTATCAAAAATTTCCATGAAAAATGAGAAAACTGGAGTATTAAAAATTATTGATATTGCTCATGATAATGCATTAGACCCCATTGAAATTGAAGATTATATAAAGTTTTTTTAAACTGCAAACAGGAGAGTGAAAGGGAAAGATGAAGGGAGTTGATAAAAAACAGCTAAAAGGAGAAACAGAATATTATATTAATATTATTAATACTAATATTAGTATAAAAATTTTTTTTAGTAAATTTACAGGAGTTCACTTCTTTGGAAATCATAATTGCTCCATGTAGCTCATATCCTGACAATTCAGAGGCAAATCAATCATCAGAAGAATTTATTACCAACCCACAACAAGCATCAACATCAAAAAGATCTAAAAAATAAAAAGAGATGAAAAATATTAGATAATCATTTCCTTTCTTCACTGGATATTGTGAAAGTCAATGATAATTCAACTTCTTCAATAATGGTTCCTGCAATAAGCATTCTTGGGGAAAATCCAGAAGAATATAACGTTAGTCACTCAAGAATATGTGTGTCAAAAAGAAAATTTAGGAAGGAATTTGCAGAAAATTTGAAAAATTAATTCAAAATTGACGCTCCAACTATCCATTGTTATGGTAAACTTTTTAAAGGCATCACAGGAGAAGAAATAATTGACAGATTACCTCTTTTAATTTCGACAATAGAGTTGATGACCTTCTTGGCATTCCAAAAAACAAAATTTTACTGGAAATGTCTTGGCAAGTATATTCTGTGACATGATAAATAAATGGAGTTTGACTGATAGAGTTAAAAGTTTGTGTTTCGAAAGAAACTGCTTCTAATACTGGGAGCAAAAAGGGTGCTAGAGTGTTGATTCACCATTAATTGAAGGGGAACTTCCACTTTATAAAGAGATAAACGACCCAAACGCCGTACCATCTAGGTGGCATGGAAATCAGTAGAATGAATATTTTCCAACATCTGTCAATTTTACAATAATTACTAGTATTTGAGTGGCCTAATATTTGATATAAACATTTTCACTGAGAATTCTAATATCATTATGAATAAAATGAAAGGGATTTCCGAGAAAGAATTTTATTGGTTACCCATATTTTGCGTCACCCTAATATATATATATATATATAATATATATATATATATATATTATATACACTTGAAATATATATATTTATAATATATATAATCATAACTTATATATATATATTTATAGTACTATATATATTTTAAATGTTAAATTGAATAAATATATATATATAGATATAATATATTATATATATATATATATTACTCTTTCAAATTCATTACATCTCTTTTCCTATTTTTCTTCTTCAACAAAAAAAGTAATTAAATTCTAGTCCGACATATTGATCTGAAAAATATTTGAACTCGACAAAATTAAACGTAATATTTCGATTTCAAATTTATATGAAATTTTAGAAAAAAAATTTAGTTCTTTTTATAAAATTATTTTAAAATAATATTAAAATGTGTTATTAAGTTATATAAATAAAGAAAATATATTTTTTCCTATTTTAATTTGCAAATCAGAAAATTTATTCTTTTTTAATGCTTATATCGAAACATTCTTTTAAAATATTTAAATAGATTTAATAATAAATTTAAAAATTTAAAAATTAATAATATGATGCTAAACAAACTCTTAACTAAATGTTTATATTTAATATAAGAACAAAATTAATTATTGAAGAATAACAAGTAGTTGAAAATTAATTCACCCTTTCAGGGAAAGGGTGCAAATTATTTAATGATATTTACAAAGAGGGGGGAAATTATTTAACCCTTTTCCTTGAAATCAGCAAATATGTGGTCATAATTACAATAAATTATGAATATTTACAATTTTCATTATTATTATTATTATTATTATTATTATTATTATTATTATTATTATTATTATTATTATTATTATTATTATTATTTAATTATTATTATTATTTATTTATTATTATATTTTTGTATTATTGTTATTATTATTATATTTATTTTTTATTAATTATTATATATATTTATTATTAATTATTATTATTATTATTATATTATTATTATATATTATTATTATTATTATTATTATTATTATTATTATATGTAGTGGTAGTAGAAGCAGTTGTAGTAGTAATAGTAGTAATAGTAGTAGTTGTAATTGCAGTTGTATTAGTAGTAGTAGTAGTATTAGCAGTGAAATATTTTACAAATCATGAAGAGTATCAGGAAGAAATCATTTAAACTTTGAATGAAAAAATAAAATAAAATTAGAATGATTTAAAATAATATACAATATATTAAGATTTAAAAAACATAATACAAATAAAAAAAAAAACAAAAGTTAATATTTCATTTCAAATAATAATTGTAATCTCAAATATCATTCCTCGATATTTGTTTCTGTAGCTTCATTGTTTAATAATTTGAATAGTCTCATTCAAATTAACCTTTTGTAAAAGTTGAAAATCATATTTCATTGTTTAGTTTTCATTGTTACATTTAATAATTGTGTCGTAAATTATTTTTAAAAATTTGACTTTAGTAAAGCTTTCAGCAAAATATTTCATTCATTTGATTGAACTGTAATCATAATGAAAAAATTGTTAACATAATAATAATAATAATAATAATAATAATAATAATAATAATAATAATAATAATAATAATAATAATAATAATAACAATAATGATAATAATAATAGTAATAATAATAATAATAATAATAATAATAATAATAATAATAATAATAATAATAATAATAATAATAATAATAATAATAATAATAATAATAATAATAATAATAATGATATACTTAATAATAATAATAAACTAATAATAATAATAAGTTAATATAATTAATGATAATAATAAATCAATAATAATACATACTAATATAATAATAATAATAATAATCACATTAATAATAAAATTAAATACTATTACTATAATAAAATATCAATAATAACAATATAATATAATAATTATATAATTAATAATATATAATAATCATAATAAAAGATAATAAAACAAATAATTAATAATAATATAGTTGATAATAATATCCATTAAATGAATAATCGAATAATACATATATAATTAACTAATATAATATATACATAAC
>JABUQX010133141.1:0-10000 GCA_015478945.1 Trachelipus rathkii | reverse complement strand
ATTTAACTGCTATGAATTTTGGACATGTGAATGTGAATAGATTAACATATCGTGAAACAGTTATGGTTTAACCAAATCTTATCTCTGAACGTTGATGTGAGTACTTTTTTAAAAAAATTACAGGCTGGTTCCAAAATGAAGTTTACGGGAAATCTGATAACTTGATCCTTATATCTCTGATGGGGTTAAGGTTGCATAAAACTCTGAAAAATTTTCAGACAACATTTATACTACTACTATAGATGTTCCTTCACCTGCCATATTGACTTTGGTATTTGCTTGGTTAAAGAAATACAGTTTTAAAATATGCCAAGAAAAAAAAATATTTTTTTAAGTATATATATGCAGCACCTATTATTATAGTATTATAGTTTTTCAAGAAAATACATAGACAAATGAAATAGTGTCGGCATCAAGGAGAAATGAAACAATAGTTTAAAAAAATTTAATTTAAGGTTAAACATATACATAAGAAGTGACCAATTATATCTATACTGTAAAAGACAAAATTAACTAAATAGTCCAACTAATTAACTAAGTAGTCCAAGACGAAATTCAAGGGTATCAATATTGGGTCAATGACCAAGCTACTTTGCACCCATTTTTTCTAGATTTAGAGATGAAAATTAGTAAATTAAGAAGTGTCCCTCTCTTTTGCTATATAGTAACTACTTAGAGAGCACAACGATCAGTTGTTTCACGTCTTCCAAAAACTATGTAGTGAAATATATTAAACAAATTTGCTAAATGAAGTGAAAGCTAAATTTCTTTTTAAGGATGGGAAGTGGTAGCCAAGTATTTAAGAAAAAAAAAATTTTGTTAACTTTATTTACATATGAAGTACAACACATTAAAAGCTTTATGGCATATTCTTTGCATCTTGGCCACGGAAAAATGCTGTGATGGGGTTGGTAGAACAAGCAAAGCAGCGAATTAAGCAAGAAGTCAGCTACAAGAAGAACAACAACACACCAAAATTCTTAATATTGACCACAACTATATTCATTCTGCAAAGAGAAAATAAGAGGAATAACTTATTTTCTCGTAAAAAGAAGAAATTCATGAACACATTGAAAGACTTAAAACGAGATATGAAAATTGTTTGAGAATTAAGGGGAACAAGAAACTTTCAAAAATTCTTTCCACTTTCAGAGAACATAATTAGGTGCTATCCAACCTCTAAAACTGACGTTTACGACGACCACTGTGTCAGTAAAATTGTTTCATTAAGTGTAGAGATAAATATGACACAGCTATAGCTTGCGTATATGATGCACCAATGGTGTGATTGTGGGAAAAGGTAGGAGAAATGTGTGAGAGAAACTTCATTTTTAGTATATATATATTTTTGATCATTTATTTATCTCCAGAACTTTCATTCAGATGTCAGATTGCGATCCGAGGTATTGGATGCCCAATGGAAAATATTTAGAAAACTTTCATGGGTCTTGTATAAATAAAAATGTCATTAATCAGGCAGGAAAATTACGCATCCTCAAACAAAGTTTCCCCGAAGAAAATCTCTTTCTTCTGAACAATCCACAGATACAGCGGCAAACAGTAATATATATATAGTAATAATATAATTATATATGCATATATATAAGATAATATATATATATATTATATATATTTTAATATATATATATACTATATAATATATATAGTATATATATATATAAATCCAGGTATATACTGCCACAAATTTTATTATTTTGTCCATTTTAAAGTATGTTTTTCATGTTAAGAATCCAAACCTATGAAATACTACTAAGACTATTAGGTATATATATATTTTTTATATAATATATAATATTATAAAAATATATATGTAATATATTGTATATATATATATATTAATATGTATATCATATGATGCAAAATAATTGACAAATTTAATCCCGTCCTATAATGGAATTATTGGCTATTTAAAGACGATTCAATATTGATGAATGTGATATAGCTAAAATTTCATGATAAAGAATTTTAAGATTTTGGGAAATAGGGAAACCGTCTTTCTAAAAGGGAGATATGACGCACGAGGTAGTTTATGTTTAATATTAGTTGATCTTACCGTGCAAAGCAAAAGAGCTTGATTATAGAAAGCACTCATATAGCTATATGCTGACTTATAAGTTATGGAGATATCGTTCACGGTGTAATCCTACGTTAATGATTCTTTATTCAACAATATTGAACTTGCCTTAAATAAAGTGTAAGTGCCACCTCAATAGACGCTGCACACGAATGGAACAATTTAACCTGCAAATGGAACTGAGTAAGCAATTAACATTATAATTCAGATTGGTAATGAATAATAAATACTATTACTTAACAGATATAATATAATAATAATTAAAATGCATTTAATTAATTAGCAAAGTACACTCAAAGAATGTAAGAACGTTATAACTTAACTAAAATAATATAAGTAAAATTCAAATTAAGCCATACGATATAATATCATCAATCTTTATGTACTCAAGAATACTTAAAATACTATAACTAAAATATAGTAAGTCATAATGTTAACGTTTAAATACATATGACATTAAGCTAATTAATATATAATTCTAATCAAAATAGATGATATAAATCACAAATAATAATGGGATATTCACCTAAATACTAATAAATTTCATATAGCATATATAAACAATATGGAGATGATAATGGTAACAAGGAAATGAATTAAATCGATACCATAAGCCAAATATACAAAACGGAAATATAATTAATAAACATAAATCAGCTACAAGTGAAATAAGTAAAGTACTATAAATAATCAGATTGAGAAGAAAGATATAATTGGTAATTCACATATATATAAGATACATAAGTGAAATCAATTGATGAAAATCAAATTAATATAGTGAATAATAGATCACAATAAAAAATCATAAATCGCTTTAATACTGATATCAGAAGTCAGATGTGTGAAATGAGAATTGAGTCAGGTAGTCAAATATTAAAAAAGATAGAAAAATGTTTCCCATTTTCCCTGTATAAGAGTATTTCAAATCTGCCGGTATATAGTTGAGGTAAACTCAGATCTTCGATGGAGTATCATGTGTTGAAACATTCTCATGTTATAAGAATTTTGTCGCGATTTGTGAATACCCCAGATGTATTTCGCATTAGCTCTCAGATACCCTCTCTGATACCTTAAGTCGATCAACCTAAGACATGTGACTCAAGGTATTATGTACTATGAACACTATTATAATTATGTGTTTCTCATAAGTCTGTTAGCTCCAAATATAAATTAAAACTAGGTCTTATTTTAATAAAACCTGATTGTACCTATTATAGCGAACTTGACAAATAATGAAAGATCAATCAATTTTATCGAAGAGTGGTGTCAAAGATGTTGGACTTTTCCGGATCTCTTTATTCCACCGTATTGACTCCGCACTTCCCGTACATAGGATAACCGCAGCATAGCATTATATGCTAATAATCTGCTTGATGGTCGTCGACGCTACTATTGTACAGATCACCTCGTGTGATATCTTGATATCTTAACAAAAGTCCGATAGAAATGCAGTATACTTTACGCTTTACAGCTTTGCTTTGTTACATAGAATGCTTAACATTTAATCTATGATTTGAGTACAGAATCTTTGTAGACAACTTACAATATATTCCTTAATTAAATATATCTAGTTACCGACTACAGTACACTATCATATATTTAGATATATATATAATATTTATTATTGTATATACTTACTATATATTGGTATATAAATAGATAAGGACATATTTATATTATATTAAGATATAAGCTTATATATTATATAGATATAGATATATAGAATAAAATTTTCAAATATTATTTAAGATGAGTTTCAAAATTTTGTATAGTATACTAGTTGATTTTTTATGTATTACCCTTCCAATTTTAAATTTTTTTTACATGTTTCATTTCTCCTGATGCCACACTATTCATTGTCTATGTTATTGTCTGATAACTATAATAACTCAGAATAATGGTATATAAGTACAACTTAAAAAAAATTTTTTTTTTTCGCGAATTTTTGAAGGCTGTATTTCTTAAACCAAGCAAATACCAAGTCAATATTGCAGGTGAAGGAACATCATAATATACGAAAAATAAATGTGTTGATAATTTAGATTGTGTCTCTTACCATCAGAGATTAATTTAGTTCAAAAGAAAATGTTTCTTCCGAAAAATTAATTTTTGGACACCCTGTAATATTCATATTAGAGATATTACAAACACTTCAAATAATTATTTACGCCATTTTTGAACATTAAATATTTATCGACACAAATTTCATAGCGGTTAATTAATTTCCTTCTTGTAATAATACACCCACGACAATGGAAATTCTTCGATTTTATCACATTTTTCGATTTTTTCCATGTAGAAATATATATTGCAAAAAAACATAAAAGCCAAAGTTACCTAAGGATATCTCCCTAACATAATCACTCTCCTATGAACTGTTGATAAGAAGACCCCATATGGTATATGACCTTAAAATGTTACCCTACATAAGGTGAGTAAATGTTTGCCTCCATTGGGTCAAACATTGTGTGTCGACCCTGCTTACAACCCAGGATAGTAAAATCCCTTCAAAACGATGGGTTTCCTGAACTCTCCCAAAGTGATAACCATGAAACTCCCCCATGCCAAAATATAAAAAGGTTTCAATAATTATCCGACGGCAACCTCATTATATTTGTACCGGAAGATGGGGAATAGGAATCACCATATATAATACTTATATATTAACATAAATCAATAGCACAACAATCCAATCATTCCACCAAATCACACTCCACTCCTTAAGTACCATACCACGCGAAAACAGCCATCACTAGCCTCTTGCTACACTATCAGTAATACCAACTCACCACTTCCCTTCTATCATATAACCTTATCACACTAAATCATACCTACCAATAGACCAATTATGCCGGATAATTCCGCTACGATCAAACTTCACCCGTTCACTGAACGACCACCGATCAATACTAAAAATAATATATAGTAAATATATATTAGTAACTAAATATCAAAATATTTAATAAGAGCTATATCTACTATATAATTATATTATAAATTAAATTATATAATATTTATATAATATTATATATAATATATTACATACATACATATTATATATAAAAGTATAATAATATTATATATATATAATATTATGATAGTATATATAGATATATAACTAGGAATAATTATTAGTATATAAATGTTCAGAATGCAGCTATAAAAGTAATCGTATTAGGTATTATTAGATATTATTCATATAATATACAATTAGGATAGAATCCCCTATAAAATATACGATGGATGTAATCACATATATAATAACCATAATTATTAACAGTTCGGCCGCCTCCCAGCGGCAGGGGGCCTGGAAATCCCGCCAGGGGCCGGCTTTAAAGAAACCTCCCGCCCGGCGACCAGGAAGGTCAGGAATTTACGCAACAATTATTCGCTAATTGAGGTCCTTCGCATAATATACATATACAATAAACATTAAATTATATATTATTTAAGTATTCAAATTAATGCCGTTACAAATAATATATATACTATATATACATTTATTGTAAACAACTATACCCATCAGTACTATTATATATATATTATAGTAGTATAGTAATTATAGTCTACTTTACTTAAATTATAGTACTTATAATAATATTACTCATATATATAATATCTAAATATAGAATTTAATACTATATGATATAAATAGATACCTAATAGTAATAATATATAATAATATATTGAAATATTTAAATACCTTTAAACAATACTTGGGGTAAAGTTCTCCGGAAACAAACCAAAAACGCACCTAGTATTTGTCCGGCAGTTTATAGAACTGGGCCTAATTATATAATTAGTAATGTTTTAATTCCCAAGAGAAACATTATTAATTAAAGAATAATAATGAAATGATTAAAATATTTATTATTGAAAATTAATATGTAACATAAATGTCTCTATATAATACATAATAATTTCCGTGTGAAGGGTGGAGTATTTATCTATGTAAACATTAATACTCCATTATTATTATTATTATCTTCTATTATTATTAATATATTATTATATATATATATAACTCTATGATACGATCAGCATCAAATTTATTGGACATTATATATATAATTGCAATTTATTGATATTTGAATTATTTGCAGTATTAAATATCATCGGTCTTCTTACCATTTTCGTCACGGTATACAAAGTTGATAAAAAAAAGAATTAGAAAAAATATATTATTATTAAAGTTATAATTAAAGTGATAAACTAATTAAACCAAATGTTCAAAGATCTCAAAATATGAGCAGAAAAGATTCCATCAGTATATTATACAATTCAATTAATTTGGAATCGAATCAATTACAAAAAGAGATTACACAATTACAATGTGGAATTTCAATAGAATTATTATAAAAAAAATATTAAATATTATTCATTATTATGCTTTGTAATCAAAATTTTAAAGCAATTTTCTATTTAAATTATATATTAAGAATTTAATTAACTGGTAGAAATGATTAAAACTGGATTGCTGATTTAACGAGTATTTCGATATGTGGTACTATTATTTTTATTCTTGTATTATTATTCTTTATAAAAATTATTTAATTTTTATGGATATGATTATTATTAATATAACATAATAATAATGTTAATGATTCAAAGCGAAAAAAACTGGGGAAAATCTCTGATAGCTGTCCGTCCGTTGCTACTGTTTGTTATAATATTTATTTAAATATAATTTAATTATATATAATAATAATATATGCCTCTCCCTAATTAGTTATTTTAACCATGCATAGAATGATATTTCAAATGTATTATAAAAATTGGTACTTAACGAATTATTAACAAATAATATAGCGCAGCAAACCTTAATATTGATTACTTTAAATTAGATATAACTATATCTAAGAGATAAAGTAAAAAACAGTAGTTTGTGAAAATAGGTATAATTTTATTATAATTAATAACTGAATTATAATCTTAAATCATGGGATAGACTTGCACTTTAATTAACTTTAAGATGAAACTAAAAAAGTTTTTATATTAAGACATAATTAACCTTAATTTGGGTGTTTGAGGTCTAATTGACTTTATCATAGTATATAATATTAATTTAAGTGAATCGATAGGGTGGCTCTTCTTCTTTGTCGTATTATCGAGACCGATTCTACAGACACTTGCTGTTTATTAAAAAAATCAAATCTTTACAATTCGTGTAATTCTTTCAATTTCTTCTGATCGGAATCTGATTCACACCAATAAGGAAAATCTTCTTCAATTGTGAATTGCAATCACGAAAAATATGCGACATTTTACAACTTAAAGTTACAATAATGAAAATAATAATGACTCATTGCAATTGAAAACAAGAATACCAAAATATAAGTATTTTTATTGGTATGAAATAATAAAATTAGAGCCATAATGGTAACAAATAATAATAATTATATAATTAATTTTTCAACAAAACATTTTATTACAAAGTTGAACTATAACGAACTTGTAAGCAATCATCTACTTTTACTTGCTGTTTTTCTAAGGAATAAGTAAGAGGCTAAAACTGTTTAGATTCACTAAATAAGTCTTTGTGAATTACAGAATAATATTGAACCCAATTAGTTAATATAATGTATCATGAGTAATCAGTATAATAATGTGTCACATAGTTATAAAATGAGATCTAAATTGTTAATATTGATTAGTGTTACGATGTTTAATAGTCTTTGGTGTTCAAGAATCCAAAACTTGGGCCATGAAAATAATATACGCTTATAAACTTTATATTCTGAATATAGCCTAACTATCATGGCACAATGTTTTAAGCACAAAAATCGGAATATATTATGGCAAAAGCAATTTACTGGCATCGTATAAGGTTTCACATTCATAAGATTTAACGATTGGTGTCCAATAACCGTTTGAATCTTTAAAATAGAAACACTCGTATGAGCCAGATGTAATAGAGCAACAAGACCTCTACCGCGCTTTATAGAATTTTAATTGTCTTATTGTTCTATACAAAATTGCTATCCAAAACATGATGACTTGCGAATCAATAGATCCACAGAGTAGAATTTCAATAGATATCATGGATGGGTGGAAGTGGCTGGTGGATTATAACATTGTAGTATTACGACGATTTACAAGTTGGCTCCCTACTTACGGTCATTACACATATGGCCTCTTTGTCTTTAAAGGCAATTCAGTGAGAATTTATTACACCAGTATCACTATGAACTAAATCTTTATTAATCAAGAACCTTATTGTTTTATATTATGGTTATACAAATATGGACATAATAATTTTACAGAAAAATATGACTTGAATCACTTAGGCAATAAATCCAATCAGAGTCATGGATGGATGGTTACGGTGAGGAGGCTTAATATTATTTATATAATATTATAGATGATAAATATAGATAAAATAAATATTTAGGCGGAACTATAGTATTATCAGGTAGACAGAGGGGCGTGGCCCCTTTACTCGAGAGGTTTATTACTGACTTTTTTCGACGAAGGGGTCTGCTGCAAACAAGTTGTTGTCTCCTCCGACAGGTGTTTAAATAGAGCAACAGCACCGATAGCCACCATTAAGATACATATTTTACTTTAAAATTCATTTCTATAAAAACAAGAATTTATCTTCAGAAAAAACTAAACCTTTTAAATTTGTTTATTATAAACCAACGATAAACATAAAAAGCTGCTTCGTACCATACCTTTAAATAATAATAAACTTAATATAAATTATTCTATAATTATATAATAAATGATTTATTTACTAAGAAAACTTAATTTAGTTATAAGAAATATCGATCTTGCTAAACCATAAATATAGCATTCAAAAACAAAATTTAATTAAAAAAAAAAACGCTGCAACAACACTGCATAAACAGAATATGAATTAACTCTTTTTGTTGTAACATGGTAAGCTTTGGTGAAGAGAGAGAAAGAGAAAGAGACAGAGAGATGAGGAGAGATGATGCTCAACAAAATGAAAGCGGCGTTACTGAATTGCCGAATGGAAGAGAGAGAAAGAGAGGAAGAAGATAGCGAATAACTGTAACAGAGCCATTTAAATCAACATACGTCTACCAAGCAACTTTTATCGCTATGATCGATCTTAAAACGAAAAAAGGATTGATATGTTAATAGCTACTAAAACATTGATTATATAAAAACTTATTAAAAAAGTTGGATTTCAAAAAAAAAAACTTTTAATTTAAATTATAAGAAATTATATAAAAAAACAGTTTAATCTTAGATGTAATATTTATTTTAATTTAACATGATTTTTATTGATATTATAACAAATAAATATTTAATATATATTAATTTAAATGTGCAGACAAATATAATTATTAATTTTTTATAAATATACTTATTTTATTTAATTTATTGATTATTAATAATAAATAATTAGTATATTATATTAGTATAAACACATTAAACTTTTAATAAATTAGTTAAATTTTTATAATTTTAAATATAGGTTTGACAAATTAATGGTTATTTGAATTGGTAGGTATAGGTTGTAAAATATATTATTTGTTAATGTGTGTACGCTAATTTTATTATTAGGTTTAGAGTTATAAAGAATCAAAAGATATTAAGAGTATTTATTAATTAATGGTCCTCTTATATTTTAATAGGTATTTAAAGTTAGAGTAAGGAATAAAAGGTAGATTAAATTAAATTAACACTAAATAACTTACATTAAATAATATTTATCTAGACAATTAAAAAGATACAATTACTATATACGGCCTATCATAAGATTTTTTGTTATGTACGATTAAATATATTATAAATATAGCCTAATGTCTTATTATTCAATTATACACATCCTAATCAAGTACCTTCTCTTATAAATACCTACAACCACTTTCGTTCCTCATTATGAGCGAGTACATAAAGTTTCTTGGACCCTAAAAACTACATTATATTTAT
>JABUQX010133140.1:0-22466 GCA_015478945.1 Trachelipus rathkii | reverse complement strand
TTCAATATATGCCATATATATAACGCCGCACTATATATGCTCATACGCTGCTCATAACCTTATACTACTATCTCTGCTCTCATATACATATATCATATGCCTTATATATATAATATACACCTTAACACGCGCCACTTCATATCTCTTTATACCTTATATGCTGCTCCTTCACTGCTATGCCTATATTCACAGAGAGAGAGAGAGAGAGAGAGAGAGAGAGAGAGAGAGAGAGAGAGAGAGAGAGAGAGGAGAGAGAGAGAGAGAGAGAGAGAGAGAGAGGAGAGAGAGAGAGAGGAAGCTTCAAATTATGGAGTTTTCAGCGAAAAAGTGCTCATCCACCTCTTCCCGCAGTGCACCTCTGTCGGCTCCTGCACGCCCCACCACCGCGGGCGGAGGCACGTTGATATGACCCAATAACCCGCGCCTTAACCATATATATATATATCTGCTGCTATATATATATATATATATATATATATATATATATATATATAACTATATATATATGGGCCTATAGCTTATATATTATTTACGGAAAAACAAAATAGTTAGTAGTTTCAATTTTTGCTTTATTATAAGAGTTTTTATGTAATATACATTAAAATAATCAATTTTTACTAAGAGTAACAAAATTGTGTTTAGATTCCAAAATTCTTTAACGTTATGCATTTGAATTTGATTTTATAGCAGAAACTAAGTTCTTTCATTTATGTTCTAAGAATGTGATAAACTATTTTTTGGAGTTAAAATTTAATTGACCACTTAATTTTTCAAAAAAAAAAAAAAAAAAAAATATATATATATATATATATATATATATATAATATATATATATATATATATATATATATATATATATGTATATTATCATATATATAATAAAAATAAAAATATAACAACAATATATATATCTTTTCTTTATATAACTAACATAATATAATAACCTATAATAATAATAATAGTAGCAACATGTATAATATATGCTAATATAACAACGTTTTCACATGTATATTGAAACATATATATATCATATATAACATATATATATATAACAATATATACATAATATATGGCAATAATATATATATATATCTTTTAACAATATATATACATATGGCATCATTGGTACGCCATATTTTTGTGAGCTACATGCGCTGTACGAAGGAGCTCGAAAATGACAAACTGAGCCTGAGTAATTATGCGGAAATCAACATCAATAAAGCATTCGATACAGTACCCAAACACAACGTCACAAAAAACTAAGGTAATGAGCATCACCACTAACCTAAGAAATGGATTTCCAACTTTTTATCAGGACGAATAGCACAAATATAAACAAACAATGCAAAATTCAGAACAGTAACATCAACAACGGAGTACTCAAGGCATAATACTATCACCTACACGTTTCAACTGACTGCTTCGATCTACCTGACCTGGCAGATCACATAATCATAACGGCTATGCAGATGACATCATAGCGCACCTAGAACCTAAACTGCATACGAGCACAGGCGGCACAACATCGCAACTTCAAACGCTGACTAACAGAAACAGAATGTCCGCCTCACCAAACGGAAATCGTGGGTGCAAATTAATTACTTTCGACCGCCAGCAGTTGCCACCCACTAGTCTATCAAACAACAATTCTGACCAGCTTTATACCAAAACTCCCAAGATCCTCAGAGTAACACGACATCTCACTTTCACAAAACACATAGACTACATTACTTCATCAGCAAGCTAGAAACTGAACATATTAAGAATCATTGCTGGCACAGACTTCACCAAAACAATAAACGCATTTACGCCACTTTCATGAAAGCAAACTATTATTCAGCCCGACTCTTAAACTACTCTTCTCCAACCTGGCACCCACTACTAACTAAAAATAGGCATGAAAAACACAAACCAATCTTTAAGAATGCATAACAGGGATACATATCAACAACACTTGGCTGGCACCTGCTTGAAGAGCAGGAATTCTACCCCATGAACACACCCCTGGACATGATAGGCACACAAATCTTTACCCGTTAAAACACAAACACTCCAACACCCATGCCACATTGCGCTCTCTAGCCCTACTTACCAGGACTCCAAACAACCTCGCTATTCACCATTACGTACATTTACAAAAAAATTCTGAGAACAACATTCCCCACACCCGCAAGAAGCAACACAACATACCAAACAAATCCACCGATACTAACAAGGAAAACCTACTTAAGGCACCGGGCATCAAACAATATCTTAAAGCTTAGCACCCCACCAAAAGCTAGCACCAGATTTTCAGCTCACTATCAAGTCAGTCAGTCATCCTCCTTACGGCCTGGCTAAATGAGGCCCATCACCTAACACAATACTACAAACACATTCAGCCTTAACCATACCACCTGGCATAAACATCAGTGTAACCAGGTTTCGGAGGATACATCCCCCTTCTTTCTCTCCTGTTTAAAATAGTATCAACACAAAACAACGTGGAACATAACATACCTAGGAGGATCTTTGGAGACCGGTTTCGTCGGCGAGGAATTTACCTGGGCGCAGTCAGAGCCTTTCCCATGATAAGGTGGTCGGGGTGAGAAGTAGGGCCCTTATATATATATATATAACCTTAACCGCCATACCTACCTCTTTCTTTCTGACAACAACCTTTGCGCATAATAGCTGCTGTATTCTTTCTTAACAACATAATATGGCAGCAACCAACTAATACGCCATATATGCCATACGCGCGCGCCATATGTGTACATAACCATATGTATATATGCCAACAATAACCATATGTATATGCTCTGCTAACTCCACTTATGTATATAATATATATAAATAAATAACAGTAAGTATATATGCAACCATATATATATATATATACTATATAATATATATAATTTAAATTATACAAGGAAATTTTCATGTTTATAACGTAACAAATTTACAATAATGATAAATAATAATAATAATAATAATAATAATAATAATAATAATAATAATAATATTAATAATAATAGTAATAATAATAATAATAATAATAAAAATAATAATAAGCATTAATAATAATAATAATAATAATAATAATAATAATAATAATAATAATAATAATAATAATAATAATAATAATAATAATAATAATAATAATAATAATAATAATAATAAATAACCATTAATTAAATATTATTGAAAACACTAGCTGTTATTTATGTTGACTGGTTTTATAAAGGAATTAATGGAATGAAGAATTGAGGTCATTAAAGAAATGTTGGAGATTATAATAAACTATTAATTTATTTGGCTAGCTAATATTATATCGTTTTGCTAAAGACACTTTACTCTGCGTTTTAAACAATTAAATGAGATCTTAAGGAACAATTATCTAAGTCAAGCAAGTAGCAGGGTTCTTATAACGTTTTCTCATGACGACAGAGATTATTATATAGTATATATATATATATACTTATATATATCTTATATATCATATTTCTAACCAATAATAATAATATATATATATAATATATATAACATATATGTATATATAAATAATAATATATTCTTCTTCTTCTTCTGCGCCACGCCATATATAGGTCGGCATTCCAGTTCATCCTAGTCATATGTATCTTAAAAACTGATGATAACTTTACGATAGGCAAAGTGGGATACATTTAACGAAGGTCTGATTGTGCTGGAGGTCTGAAAATGTGAAAAAAAAAAAAATAAAAGGAATAAAAATTAAAAATTATATCTCAGAAACTACAATAGCTACACATCGAAAGGAATACATTTTGGAATCCTGGTAAATTTCACATAAGAAAGTAAAGAAAATAATAATAATAAAAAAAAAAAAAGTGTGTTAATTGTTATAGTAATATGGTTAGAATTATTTTGGTGATACCATTTATTGGTTTTCGCGATAAAATAAAAACTAGACTTTCTAGTAAATTTTATTTTTCAAAGTACCCCAAGGAGGTATACCCACTTTTCAGTGGCGGGAGTGTCGGCGGGGTCTGCAAAGCGCTTCAGAACTACAGGTGGGACTAATTCCACCCTCCGGGGAGGGTCTCGGAACCCCGCTCTTTGTATTTGGGTGTCGCGGGGGATCCTCCGCCCCTCCACGGGGGTATGAAGCAAATACCCCCTTTTATTTCCGTGCGGCTCAACCTAGTGTGCCGTATAAAAGCAAAGGGGTTAATAGAAAATCTATTTATTTTATCGAAACCAATATAAGATTATAAAATCCCAGGGCGCCTCGTCATATTACTATATTTATTAACAATAATTTTCTTTTATTATTATTATTTTTACATTTTCTTATGTGAAATTACCAGGATTCCAAAAATGTATTCCTTTTCGCTGTAGCTATTGTAGTTTTTTGAGATATATATATATTTATTTTTAAATTTTTTTTTACATTTCTTACAAGCATTGGACCAGAATTCCAGCAATGTATTCCGTTTTCTTAGCAAATTATGGTTTACCTGGGACTCACATATGACTTTGGATCAATCGGAATAGCACCGGCCATGTATATATCGCGCGCCTTTGTAGCATAACCGTTAATAACCCAGCCAACCCAGCCAGCAACATATGTAGCGCGCCCTGCATGCGCGCCGCCCGCATGCGCCTGCCATGCAGCCTTAGCTAGCCAGCAGCAGCAGCCGCCGCGCCAACATAACCATGCGCACATATATATATATATATATATATAACATATATATATGTATGGAGCAACTGCTGCTGCTGCTAGCTGCTGCTGCTTATGTATATATATGCTGCCTGCCGCTGGCTGCCGCGCTCCCAACAACAACCAGCCAGCAGCGGCGCGGCCCATGGCGTAGCGCGCCAGCCAGCAGCAGCAGCCAGCGCGCCAGCAATAGCTGTAATAATAATATAATCTATGCGCGCGTATAACAATAGCCCAACCTTAATGTACCATATATCATATACATATATCATGGCATATATCAGCAATAATATATATATATAGCACTTAACTTATGTATCGCGCCATATAATAGCCAGCTATAACAGCAACCAACAATACTGCCCAGCGCCAATATACAACCCATCTTCTTTATGTATAACAACAATAATATCATCTGTAATAATAACCAGCCATATGGCCAAAGAGCTTACTAGTTAATTGAAGCTCTTTTGAGCAAGACCCTTTTAAGATAACCAATTAGGTACCAAAATCTATTTTTAAACGATGTATTGTTCAACTTAAATAGTAACAAAGAAAGTTAATAAAAATCTAGCACAGTTCATAACACTCTCTCTCTCTCTCTCTCTCTCTCTCTCTCTCTCTCTCTCTCTCTCTCTCTCTCTCTCTCTCTCTTCCTCTCTCTCCTCTCTCTCCCTCTCCCTCCCTTTCTCTCTTTTTATATACTCTCTCTCTCTCTCTCTCCTTCTCCTCACCCTCTCTCTCTCTCTCTCTCTCTCTCTCTCTCTCTCTCTCTCTCTCTCTTAATTTATTGATAACTGAGGTCTTGGGCTTAGCTGATGTTTACCTCACCTTCTGGGTGACTTTCAGTTCATGTTGCCGAGTCGAAGATTCTGCTTCTCGATTGCTTAGTCGGCTGTTTACCTCCCCTGCTGAGATTGGAATTTCTTGAAACTTGTTTTCGGGAGATTGAGTTTCGGAGAGAAGTTGGAGAGAAGAAGTAAATCTGAAGTAGTGAGTATCTTGACAAGGCGGCTTTATATATAATTTCGTTCGGACTTATGTCAAATTTTGCTTACGCAAATTTTAGCATTAATTCGAACATAAATACAAAATTCAAATTTTTGCGAATAATTATAAATGAGAGTACTACATTACTTCCCACGTTAAACATGGAGGGAGAAAGTATGTTATATAATAGTTATATAAAATGTAAAAGCTAATTATCATTCAAATGTATGCATATTTGGGGGCATTCGAAAATGCGCACAAATATACAAAACATTTCAATTAAAAAATAATAAAGGAAATATATACATACAGTGAAAAGTACATTCACATGCATGCATAACTGGTTATGTCCGTAGACATAAGCATACATACAAACATTTGAATGTAAGAGGTTACAAAATATAAAATGGTATATAAACAAAATTAAAAATATTACACATTGAAAGGCACATTCAAATACTAAACATATTTGATTATATCCGTTAAACATAAGCAAATATACAAACATTTGAATGCAAGAAAATACAATTGTTATATAAAATATTACAGATATCGACACAAGTTGGCATAAGAATGTCACTTGACGAGGAATCGTGGAACTTTGACATTATTGAGAAGATTAAGTCCATTCCTCGGGAATATCTTGATCGCCTGGCCCCTAATGCGCGTCTTCACTTTTTGAAAGAAGAGAAGCTCACGACTTGGATGTAGACAAAGCCAATGGAAATCTTGAAAGAACTTGTTGGGTTGAGGTTTGATATGGGATTTTGTGTTTTCTACATGTACAAGCCACCAGCATGGGCGAAAATCACTTGGAGTAATTTTGAAACGAGGTGAAGTGATAACGACCAGGGGGAATGAGAAAGTTAGATACCATTTTTTTTTTTTTTTTTTTTCAGACCAAAATCCAAAATTAATTGAGAATGAGAAAAGAAGTCCGTATCGATAATGTTTGCTTGCGGTTCTCTTGATTTATCTTTTTGGAGTGTTCTGATATGGAATTTTTAGTATTATCGTTGTTTTTTTCTTTTTCTTCATTTTGGTTGTTTTGCTTTGGTTATCAGAAGGAGCTGATTGAAGTTCTGGGTGTTTTTTTTTTCGGGTTCACCAATTACATAGGGAAAAACTTGCTAGGTTGGTGGCTTCTTTTGAGAGAAAGGCCCTATATAAGATAATGATGGAATTTTAAAAATCCATATTTAAAACGATGTGTTTATTCAACACAAATAAGTAACAAAAGTTACCCTTTGCTGAGATTCTCTCTCTCTCTCTCTCTCTCTCTCTCTCTCTCTCTCTCTCTCTCTCTCTCTCTCTCTCTCTCTCTCTCTACTCTCTCTCTCTCTCTTTCTCTCTTATAAAATGAGTGCAATTCCTTGAGTATACTGGATGACTTTCTTAGTGATAGCTCTTTAATTTGCGAGTTGAAGATTCCTACTTCTAGGTTGCTTAGTCGGCTGTTTACTTCCCCCTGCTGAGACTGAATTTCTTTGAGAAAACTTGTTTTCGAATTAAAGTTTCGAAGAGAAGTTGAAGAGAAAAGTCTGTAGTAGTGAGCATCTCGACAAGAGGCGAGATTTGCCATATAATTTCGTTCGGACTTATGTCAGAAATTTTTGTAAAGCAAATTTTATATAAGCTCATTTCTTTCAAACCTCTGGAATTAAAATTTTTGCGAATAGTTATAATTTAGGTATCTATATATATATATATATATATATATATATATATATACTCAATCTTAACTTATATATATATATATGTATATATATCTTCTTCTTCTTTCTTTATATACTTATATATATGTATATATATAATATAACTTATATATATAACTCTATATATATATATATATATATGTGGGTGATAATTAGGTTTAAAGCCCCAACTCATATCTCAAAAACTACAATAGACACAGGAAAAAAAGAAATACATTGTTGGAATCCTGGTAACATTTTAGTGCGGAAAATGTAAAAAAAATAAAAAAATAAAAAAAAAAATAAAAAAGTGTATCTCAAAACTACAATGGCTACATTGAAAAGGACATACATTTTTAGGAATCCTGGTGAAATTTTACATAGGGAAAATGCAAAAATAAAATAAAAATTATTGTTAATAATTATAGTGACAAAGATTAAAGAGAGCCTATTTAGAAACCTTTTATTGGTTACTCGTTAAAATAAATAGACTTTCTCTTAAATTTTTTTTTCTTCTAAAGAATACCCCAAGGGTATACCGCCGATGAGGAGTCAGGGGTCTCTCGGCCTTCCGTGGAACTTCCACAGTTTAAGGACTAATTCCCACTCCGGGGGTGGGTCTCGGAACCCCCGCTCTTTTGGTATTTGGGTGTCGCAGGGGTTCCTCCGCCCCTCCACAACGGGGTGGAAGCGTCCCTGTGTTCCCCGTCGGCTCCACAGAGCACTCTACATTGCCGATGTAAAAAAGAACAATAATATATATATATATATATATATATATATATATATATATATATATATATATATATAATATATATATATATATTAAACCTATTATTTATATATACTACTCTTGCTGTACCACTGCTAACCTTATAACCTTAATAACCTTAACCTTAATATATATGCTATATATATATATATATATATATATATACTATGTCCCCACCGGCTCGAATGGAGTAGAATGTGATTGGTTTAATATTAATAGCGGACTGAGGCAGGGATGTGTTATCGTCTCCTTGTTTATTCAATTTGTATATGGAGGGGTTATGAAAGAATTAGAGGTGGGGGTTGTATGGGATGGTGATAGAATAATGGAGATTCCAACAATGTATTCCTTTTCCCTGTAGCTATTGTAGTTTTTGAGATATGGATCGATGATAATTGTAGTTTCATCCAGAAATACTTGCAAGTAATTAAGACTAAAAAAATAATGCAAATCTGGTACATATGATTTATATGGTAAAACAGTGGCTGTGTTTAAACCTCTTCTTTAATCAGAACTGGCTTAAACACTAGCACTTACACAAAACACTCTGTTGGTAAAAAGTCAGTTTGGTGCAGCACTCTCAATATAATGGGAAAAATAATGCTCTCATAGCAACATAAAAATATATATATATATATATATATATATATATATATATATATATATATATATATATATATATATATATATATATATATATATATACTATATCTTATATATATACTTATATTTTAATGATAACCTACATGGAATTCACGTCGGTGACATCTGAGAAAGAACTGGCGGAGTTCTGTCTGCAGAATGTGCTGAGTCGTCAAAAAGAAATTAATCTAATAATTAAAACTCTATAAAGAATTATTCACTAAAGTCATTTAAATTGATGTCAAATATTAACATTTAGTTCTGAAAAATTTAATAAATAAATTTACACATATTTTAAACAAAAGGAGTAAAAATTAAAACCGACTTGCGTTAAGTATTACTTAGAAAGAACTACATTTGTTTTGTTCTTTTCCAACTGAAAAACTTTAGATTTTCATTTGGACTTTCAAATGATTCTTAGTTTGATATAAGCTTTCCCTCAGAATGAGAGTACTATTTGATTTAAAGTTCGATACAGAATAAATGATTACCTAACAACTAACCTCAACATCCAACTTCCCGTCAGCTGAATTAAATGACTCATCTTCTCCTTCATAAGTAGCACCCAATGAATGTTAATATGCGGAAAGAAAAACCCTTACTACCCATAAGGATCATAAGGAACAGGTATGTTTTTGGGAGATACAGTATATCATATAGGTCAATAGCTTCCTCATTAATTAAATCAGTGTTATCAATAGGACGTAGCATGCGAGGGACGAAATGCACAGAGGTTAATATATTCCTTACAGTAGGAACAATATTTCGTGCAGGGGCATTTGGTAAAGCGCTACAGGTTACATTAGTAACGGCCCAAGGATTTTGAGAAGATTTACTACCATTCCTAGGAGGTTTTCTCAGAATATAACAAAATGCAATACAGAGGGACAATATTATGACAAATACTATAGACCCAGAAGCGTAGAAAACAGTAGTTACATAAGACAAATGCGTAGCGTGCTGACTCAAGGAAGTGTTTATGATCTAAATGATCATCCCATAGTATTTCCGGTGATTTAGCAAAATAGGGAGATTAAGTAAATGTATGATTGAAAAATGAATATACTATGGGGATTTTTATAATTGAAGAATTTAATAATTTTATTGACTTTAATACGTGGGACCAATTAGTAAAATGATATTGGTTGTTTGTTAACACATATTCTTGTTTCAGTACATTTATATCGGAACATGAAAGTCGTCTTTAATTAATTTTGGGTGATTGCAATTAAGTTAAGCATGCTTGGAAGATGCGAAATAAATTAAAATTTTCGAGTGTGAAAAAGTAGAGTAAGGTTCAGTAGTAGTATTGTATTCATGATAACAATGAAGTGGCGTTTTAGAATCAACGTCAATGAAAGTGTTATTAGTGTTTAAGAACAACTCACAGGAAGGATATATAAAAGAATTTAGAGATTGGAACATAGGACATATAGAATTATTTAGTTTATGTAAACACTGGGAGAATTGAATGTTGGACATGAAACTATATTTTATGTGTGGTTTACTTACGAAAACATTTGATTTTTAGGTTGGAAGATAATTCGGGAATGTCCAATAGAAGTTGGAGTAGGAAAGGGAATCATCCAATAGGCTTTATAAGTATTCTGGATTGAAAATGGAATTATTGTGATTATACTATAGGGTATAGAATCTACAATAGTCTAGTAAAGGATAAGAATTCATAGAACTCTTCAGGAATAAAAGGAGAAATGGTATTCGAATGTGTAACCTGGAGACCTTCCTTGAAAATAGGTTTCAAAGCGGAAAAGGAACATAAAGTATAAGATGTAGTCTTTTGGTTTGCCAAAAGGTAAGCATCTGGGAAGCTATTTTGCAATTCCAATATATTTTGAATATAGATGTTCAAAATGGGAAAGTACGAATCTAGGAGGTTAATGGCATGAAAGTAAGAAAAGGAAAGGTGTAAAATACACCTACAGATTTGGTAAGAGAAGTTAAGGACAAGGTATTAGATTTCAATTGGTCTCGAAACCTTAAGAAAAGAGAGTTTACATTATAAGATTGATCTGATAAAACCTTTATCTTGTTTTGCATGGATTGGACATCTTCATCCATGGCGGTTCCGAATAAGGATCTTAGGAATTTTCCTCCAACGTCTAATAAACTGCGCTTATATATCTGAGCGGTTCTGAGTGGTTATAGGGAAAAGAGTTAATCCATGGATCATTCAAGTGAAAACCCAATTGGGAAATTGTACATGAAGCATACCTGTCTAAGATTTCAAGTTGGTAGTGATATATGTGATTATTTTGATTCCATAAGAAGTTATTAAATTTAGAATTCGAGTTAAGAAAATGGAAATCGCTATGATGGTTGTCAAAGTTAAATGTACCCAACTTCTTGCGAGCAGTTGGGAGTAGGGACGGTTTATTACTTAGTTTCAAAGAAGACGAATTGGAAGAAAGGAATATTGGATTTGAAGAATGGGATGGAATTCTATGGTCATTTCCAGAGTCAAATGAATCTCATTTCTTACGAAAGAACTTGACAGTACTGTCATATTCCATAATCAATCCAAGAGTGATGATGATAGAATGATCATTTTCAGAAGGAAGCTGTTGTTCATAACCATAAGAAGTTATAGAAAAAGGCAAAAGGAACATGAGAGTTAGCGGTATGTACAGAGATGAGTAAATATTGCATCTGAAAGGATGAAATAAATACCTATAAAATATGCGATACATTTATATTACCTAAATTTCTTTTAATTTTCTTTATTTTGTACTTTTTTAAATTTTATAATATTTTTCTAATTTTATTTTATTTTCTATTCCACTTAAAATTCTGTTTTAGCAAAGCTTAATTAAGCATTGACAAAATTAAAGAATGAAAAGGCGATGTAAAATTGGTTATTGCACCTCGCATAAGGTCAAGTAAATTTATGTATTTAAAATTTACATTAGGAACTAAGGAATGAGGGGGCTGATTGTTTTGTACAATTGTTAAGAGACTAAATTTTAAATTAGTGTAAAGGTAGGAAGGTTGGGATTAAAATTATATTAACTTCATTGAAGGTATTTAAAATAATTGGATTAGATAATTCTGTTATTTTCAGAAATATGTACTTCATTCAAACAATTTTTTTTTAACTTTTTAGCTGATCCAATTTCACTTTATTTTATTTTATTTTATTTAATCTTTATAAATATTACTCAGTTATTAAACCCACATAAATGTAATTCATAAGTATAGGGAGAAGCTTTTTCTAATAATCACTCACCGGCGTCGCACGCCCTCGCGGAGATCGATGACTGCATTTTTCTTGTAGACCTACTCGAACCTTGTTGTTTCTAGACCTATCTTGAGACCCAAATTTTTGATAAATGCACCTAAAAGCTTCCGGCTATTCCTAAATGCATGTAAATACAGGCTCCAGCACCTAAATGTGCCTTTACCCTTTGGCCTTGTACCTTTTTCTGACCAAAAACCAGTTTGGTCTTTCCAAGGATTCATTTTTGGCCCCACAGGTTAATTTTTTGGCAACCCCTCCTTAAATAAAATATTTTTTACGACAATCTTTGTTTCTCTCGGGCAAAACCCCAATTTTTTAATGTATTTTATAGGGTTAAAACAATTTTTTTGCAACCTTCCGAAGAAGGTTGCGCTCCAAACGGTTGCGTAAGCAACCGTTTTGTACGTATTGCCCCTTCTAATTTTACGTCCCTATTTTTTTCATCTCGCCTTGATAATGAGTTCATCAATTAAGTTGTCCACTACGTCAAAGATATATTTCTTAGATTCTTTCATTTAGGGGCTTAGCCCCTTATTTTATTTGTCTCTTAATTTAAATTTATATTCTTTCCCCTTTGCCCCAAAGCTTGACAGATACCATGGCTCAATTTTGGCCCACCACGGTAATTTTTTGTCCTTCATGGATCAATTTTGACCCACGGAATTTATTGTCCTTCCTTTAGGGGGTTAGCCCTTTTTTGATGTCTTAACCTTGTCTTTTTTTTGACCATGATATTTAGGCCCTGACCTTGCCTTATTATACCATCTGGTCATTTTTGGGCCAACCGCTAATTTTTTAACCCAACTCGTGGCCCCACCCGTCACATTATTTCGTTTCCTAACTCTTGAAACGATATATGTATGGATCTATGCCTAACTTGACACACACACACACACACACACAACACACACACACACACACACACGCACACGCCACCACACACACACCACAGTTACTTACACTCACACACAAGAATTACTTACACACACACACAGATTTTACTTACACTCACAACAACAGAAAATACTACACTTATTACACACATTCATATACACTGTATACACCACACTATATCACTTACATTTACACATAGACACTTACATTTACACTATACACACGGTAAAAACACACTACCAACCCTTTGGTCTTCCATGGCTCAATTTATTGACTCGATTATTGATGACTTCATCTTTGGATGACACGTCATCTTTAGCGGTTTCATCTTTATGATGCCTATACTGATGGATACAGCTTTGTGTCTCCAATCACCGTTAAGGAGTATTCTAGTGATTTTCTATTAGTTGTTCTTATGGATTCTCATGAGTTGACCCTGGACGTTGTTTTGAGTGCCAGGTGAAGTGCCAAAGTGGGCAGGAGAAAGGCCAAGTGAAAGTGCCAATGAAAAAAAAAGTGCCAAGTGAAGTGCCAATGAAGTAGTGCCAAGTGTAAAAGTGCCAATGGAGTGCCAACGTGAACTATGTGCCACATCAGTGTCAATGAGTGCCACATGAGGCCAACCTGATCAGAACAAGTTGCCACTTTTTTCAAACCTTTTTTCTAGCCTCCCCTGAAACCCTAATTAGTCCCCAATTATCGTCTTGGTTCTATACCCCTAGGTTATTAGATTATGAGAGGAATTGCCAAATGCGTGGATATTACAAAGGTTGCTAGAATGCTTCACCTACATGAGTTAGTTATTTTCCTAACACTTATAGCATGACAGAAAATATAGCTAAAGAGTTACACAGTTGAGACAGTTGACCTAACGTTTTCAGAGGTCCGCGCCGCAGGTCAGCCCCACCAGCGAAACCGCCAGCCTTGTGGCGCCCGTATACCCCTCTCCATGCGCAATATTACCGCCACCGCGTGCGCCTCAAGGCCCGCAATATTTTCCGGCGTAAACCGCCCGCCGCGGGTCGCGTCCGCAACGCATATTACCGCCTCGCGAACCAAAATATATATCAATGTAAACTATTCAAAGAAATTTCTTTTTCAAATATACTATGGTAATTCATTTTTTCTTACAACTTTACGCGATTTTTATTTAAAAATAAAAGCATATACTATTACATACCCTAAAGCAAGTTTTAAATCAGGTAAATCAATGATTGTTATTTACCTAACACTCACTAGGATTTATATGCTTTAACTTTTCTGGCTTTACGTTTTTTTAACCTCTTGCTTTACTGCTTAAACTTTCTGCTGGCGTTACTGCTCTTTGAAATCAATTTTTACTGCTCTTTAACCTCAATGTTTTATGCTTAACGCATATATTTTTAACATTACTACCTTAAGAAGGCAAGTTATTTAAAGCATAAATCAATAGAGGTGTTACCAAGGCAATTACGTATGGCTTTGTGTTTACTGCCTAACTTCCCTTAGTGCTTTTAACTTCTCTTTACCTGCTTAACTTCTGCTTACTGCTTTAACTTTCTGCTTTACTGTTTTAAACTCATATATTTATTAACTTTGACCTTGCCAGATACCATGCTTTAACTTTCTGCTTTTTTGCTGCTTTAACTCACTGCCTTACTGTTTTTAAACTCATATATTTATTAACATTATGTTTTCTTTTATATTTTATTTTGTTTTATACTTTTTATTTATTATTTCTATTTTTTATTTTTGTTTTTTAATTTACTTTTTTTATTTTTTAATGGTTAAATAATATTGAGCAGAGAAGTTTTTTTTTCTGAGTTATAAAGATTTATTTTAAATTTAAATTTGCTACGAATTTTTATTTAAACATATATTTTACATACAGCCCTTAAAACCAGTAAACAGTAAATTCCCCAAATTAAGGTGGTGCCCTGCCTTAGCAAACACAAGGGGGTAAGTTAAGTGGGTCGTTTGTGAATCTTATGCTTTTACTGTTTTTTTTTTTAATAAACTCATATTATATTACTGCGAGTATGTGGCATGTGGAGGAAATTTATCGTCCCGAAAAGTTTTCCCGCTACACCATGGTTCTTGTTAGTGTCGGCCGACCCGGATGTAGGGTGGTTTTAAAAACCTTCTATTAATTAAAAAATTTTTAAAGGAGGGTAGGGAATAATATGGAAGATTTTTGAAGACAAAACCCCCCCTATTTAAAATACAAAAAATTAATTAATTACTGATCAGTTTGGATTGGTTTTATATATGTGGGGTGGTAGTATAATGATAAGGTTATCAGGAAAAGAAAAGGAAAAAAAAAAAAAAATTTAAAGATAAAATTAAAGAATGTGCATCAATTTCTGAAGAAGAATGGCAATATACCGATATTAGATCGCTCACCTGGACAACTTACGAAGAAGGCCACCAAAATTATTTGTGATAGATATTTAATGCACAAATTGAATTGGAAATTAGTCAGCAAGCACTAGCAGTGTATTGTCACAGGTTCGATTCTCACCATCGTCTCTAACTTTATGATCTTGTTTTCATAACCGATGAGTAAACTCTAAAACTAGATTGAGAGCATATGCTAAGTGTTCTTTAAAACACACAGTATACTGCTTCCTTGTTTTGGCCCCGCCAGAGAAAGACATGAGTCATAATGATTGGAACTCATATTGTTTCCTCTTTCATAGAGGGGAAAGAGTTTTAAAAGGCATAGTATAAAGAGATGTTACTTTCAATCCCCCACGAGTTATTTTTTGATGTGTGGAAACTTCACCCCAAAAACACGCCCAGAGTGCTGCTCCACGTACAGAGTGCTGCTCCGTACCACCATTCTGCCCTATGAGTTTTTTAGAAACGTATATTATTTAAAGCCCTTTCATAATAATGAGTGCTCTAGTTTCAAAGTATTTACCTCTTATAAAAGAAAAAAACTCGCAAATTGAGGTTGAAACCCACTGAAAACCGTCTTCCCGACCTAGTAAATGGTTACCTTCATCAAGTGTGGATGCAAGGTCTGTTTAAATCTTATAAAAGGAAATGTTCCTTTAAACAGGAAAACAAAAAAAAACCATATTCTAGAAAGATTTAGGTAATAGACCCCATTATTTTCTTTTCATATGATAACTCTGTTGCAATTAACTTCAGTCAAAAGATGTATGAAATTATACTTATCGGGCATACGGCGGGACGTAATATAGAAGAAGAGGTAGAACATCATTTAAATAAAAAAAACTCTTCCATAATATATATACTCAACAATATATAAACATAAATTATATTTGTATATATTATATATATATATATATATAGTGAAAATAAAATATAAAATGATAGAATAGTTATATACTAATACAGAGAGTATATATATTATATATTAGTATAAGTATATATAGTATGTAGAGAGGATAGCTATATACAGGTATTAATTTTTTACTATATATTATGACACAACATAGTCCAGTTTCATGCTTCATGGTCTATTCACTACACGTTATGAACTACATTTTCCGCCCTTGAGATGGATCGTAATCTCGCTAATTCCGCACTTGTTTCGCAGTTGCCAGTTGTCACCATGCTAATTGTGAAAATAGTAATTAAAGGTATTTGCAATTTATTATATTGATATGTAATACTTTTCCAATAATGAGTTTTATATGTATGTATTAAATTAGCATATATATATATAGTATGATATATATTATAATATATAATAAATATTACTATAGTCGTTTTATGATTTAAAAGCCTAATACATGGCTACCCTACGCAGAGATAGTACTCGAGTATTCATGCTAGATATCAGGGTCCATCATCGTTGGCTCATCACATCTAGCTGCTCAGAGAGACGATATGGCCAGTTATGCCGCACAGCCTCTCGCACAAGAGGGGGCACCCCAACTGCTCCACCAACTCCTCTGTTTCATCTCCCCTTGGACATTTATCAAGCACCTCTACAGCGACCAACTATACTCTTACTCTGCTCAGGGGGCGACGAACGTAAATAATTTAGACGCAGAGTCGCCAATTTCCGCAGAATTTGTCAATTATCGTATCATTACAACTGCGTTCATTCGATTTTCTTCACCCTGAGTCAGCAAACTTGGACTTTTGCATTTATATATATATATTATATTATATATACTATATAATATAAGTCTATACTCAATATTAGTATGCTATATCATAATCCAAAGATATATTCATCTATATAATATTTATATATATATATTTGATAACGTACCTCATTATATCTATTACTCATTATAGTCAGAGGTCCAAAACGCGTTGCGTAATTCCTCCTCAGACTTTCTGGACATTATTGATCGATCCTAAAGTGTAAAGGAGTAACCAAAAATGTCATCCGGGAAAAAAGAAAAGAGATTGTGTGCAGGTGTGACCAGGAAAGTCAGATTAAATTCGAACATAACAATGCAATTACGAAGAGAACCTCTTATTTCTTTTTATACTCAGTTGATGCCTATTAAATAATAGCAAAAATTGATAAGTACTGCTTTGGAATAAATAAATACTTCAAAAACATTTCTTCACCAAAACAGTCAGGGAAATTTTAAAATTCTTCAACGAAACTATACACATGAAGAATAATCCATGGACCAAGTTGCATATTTTTCTGAACCGATGATAGTATTTTTTTCCTTAACCTGTATAACCTATATGATAGTATGAGATAGGACATTGATTGAGAGTATGTGGTATTAGAATGAGGTAAGAAAATGAAATAAAGGATAGGAAAAGAGATAGGCTAAGTGAGCAGTGGTGCGAGATAAATCACTTCTATCCTGTTTTCTTCTATTTTAGTTCACTCTTACTCTAATTCCGTACAGTGCGTATTATCTCTACGCGTATATTTCTTGTTCGGAGTATAGAAGTCTGTTCTCAATAGTTTACTATCCGTCTCGAATGAAGACCGAATTATGAATATCGTATTTTGAGTGTGTTGTGTAATGATAGAGCTGTATGACTTATGACTTAATCTGTTAGTATCTTGACTGGTTTTCTTTTTCTTAAATACTGAACCTTTTTTCATTTCTGTTTTGAGTGGGAATAGGATTCAATATTATTATTGTGTATTTTTGATTGAGTAGGCTGTTGATCGTGACTCACGGGTAACTGATGTTTTGAAAAGAATTTTATGTATGCAAGTTGACCAACTGTAGGATATATTGGATAATGTTGTGAATAAGTGATAGTACTTCAGAACACAACAAGAAACTTCAGACTACTATATAACTTGTCTCGAAGTGTGTCTGTAAATCTTAATTGGACAGATCAGCGTCGAATCTCTGCTCATCATTTCTGTTACTCACATGAATCCCTCTCCGTTACTCTCGGCACAAATGAGGACCTGACTTTCTAACTGTCCATCCAGGCACTTCATTATTTCTTATGGACAGAAGTATAATTCTTAGGTCACTAGTAAGTTACCAGAAAGTGGCCTGCACAAGCCGGACTAACAGACTAAGCTATTATGGTGAACAATAACTAGCCATTTACTATTTAGTACACTTAACGTCATAGTGTGTGTGAAAAATATAGCACAGTCTGTACGCTCCTCTCTCTCAAATATCATAAAATACAGAAATAAAGATATTATTTATATTATTGATTTATGCTCGCTTCAATGTAATTGACTGAAGGTATCACATAGTAATCCAATAGTGTGCTATCTTTATAAACATCTGGTTATACTATTCCTCCTAGTTCTATTAGATTCCTTTTCAAGTGACAGCCAGACAAGGGAAACCAACCTAATATACACATAGTTTAGAGTGACTAAATGATTTATTTGATCTATCTTACGAAACTTCTATTTCATCACTCAAATAATACTATGAATATATATTCATACAGTATATATCTGTTTATGTCTATATAGAATAGTAAGTGAATAAATAATATAGCTAACTTATATATTATTTCTACTTATTGCTATGTATGATAAGCTAATGGATTGTACAGATATTTTATACAGTGTAATAATTTAAATTAAAAATTATTTTTTTGTAGTATAATGGTTTGACTGAGAAAGTTTGTGCAGTGTAATAGACTTGACAAATTTGTTATTGTAGAATAATGTTTTTGTAGTATTGATTTAAGTATTTTACTCAATTCTGTAGAGGCACGGGGGACTAGCCAAATAGTTGTTTGAGGGGAGATTTTCACTAAGGTTTGCTTTTATTAAGGGAATTCCTTAATATTGCGAGGGAAAAGAAGAAGTTATAAAAGCTATGTTATTGTAGGGCAAGAGATATTAGAGTAGAAAGAGGTCAAGGTATCTAATCATCTAATCAATTTAATCCGTGTCAATAGGAGATAGAAAAATTGCTTTGCCATCAGCGGTGTAGAAAACCAAGGTACATGTCCGCGACTTCTTCTAGAGACAATATGGCAGTTGATTTTATACGGAGACATGCATTTAATTTATATATAGCTGCGGAGACTACTTATAATCTGAGAAGTAATTCAAAACTCACCATAATTTCATTTAACATAAATTAAACTAATATTTCAAGTAAATTTTAGAACCGATATGAGCCAATAAAAGATTTAAAAGAGATCCACGACACCATTACTCTAGTTGCACTCGAATAGCTGTTCTTGGATCTCAATTATAGAGGGTATCGAGAGCGTTGAGAGTAACACCTAAATTTTTTGGACAGATATTCAAAGAGGATGTGAATTCAACGTGAGGTTCGAACGAGTTTTCGGCGTTCTTGCTCCAAAGGAGTATGGTTATAAAGTCTCATGTACAATTTGAGCCAATTTAACCGATAAACAAATGGCTAAAGATGCCTAAAGTACGCTTGAATAGAGAGGGAGATATTCCAGACGATGAAACAACTATTCACACAACGGCAGTATCATAGGCAGAAAGTATATTAACTAAAGTGAGAAGTGAACGATTATTAATAAAATGATGAGTGTGATGAAAAAAGAATATTATCCATATATACTGGAACTCGATCTGGTAAACTTTGCTAGAGTCTCAGTCGTAAAGATGTTAATAATTATGACAAGAGTGTCTACCTATATGATAACACATAAGAAAAGGCGCTCTCGCATACTAACAAATCCATAAATTTAATTAGAAAATGTGTCTCGAGAAACTAGAAGAGAATCGTAAACTAGTGTGGTCTGCTATTGAGTGAAAGTATAGTGAAAAGGAAACTCAGCAATATATGCAGAGCTAATTCGGTAGAGAAATAAAAGGTAGAGATTTATAGTTATGCTTAAGTACTTAACATAACGAAACAGAAGATATTTTTATATAGGATTTATGTAATACACATGGGATATGGAATCCATGAAGGCAATTCTATATAGTAGAGTTTGCACATATCGAGTGTATATGTATGAAACGTGTGTATTAAATAGCTTCACAATATTCGCGCACAATCAATAATTCATTTTACGATATGAATATAGTTTTTAAAAGTTATACATACACAATAATTATCAATTAGGAAGATCGAACACTCGTCTTTAAGTCAATGGGAATGCTAGATCTTGTAAGGTCAGGGAAAGTCAGATAGAAAGTACAGGGAAAGCGTCAGAATATTCTCTATTAAACAGGAAATCAATAATTATAAGATGGTGAACAACCTGGTGATTTTACTCAATCTCTGTATTAAACTCATGATAATATATTAAAATAATTTTGAAATAAAAAATATTAGCTACGAGATATATATATAGGGTTAATAAAGTGGAAAAAATAAATATAAGCATAGTTACTTGTGTTAAATGGATATATAGGGGATATATATCCGCCTCTCAAGTTTAATTACTTATATAATAAATAGAGTAACATAAGTTAGAATAGGTTAAGAATTCAATTAATTACATAGTTGTTATTTATATAATCATGTAGAGTAGTATTATGTATGATCACTTTTATATAAAACTCTGCCTTCTTCATAGCACTTACCTTATTAGGATAATTATAACATCCTGTAATAATTTAAATATACAAAATCATCTATCGGTATTTATACATAACTTGTGCTATTATGATATCCTAATACAATCTATTTGATAAAGAGAGTACTAGATAAGTATAAGTAGGATATATGTGATAATATTGATATTTAAATCGGATATATAATAGAAAAAATAATTTGCCTCCTTTAATTTCAAAGATGATGTTGATTTCAAGAATTGAGGTTTGAAAACTAAAAATTACAAGTGAAAGATACTCGTTATCTGAAGACTACATTGCTACACAATAAAGTATGCTGAATACGACAACATTTGCTACAAAAAGAATACTTCTTTAGATAAAGATATTACTTATTGCGAGTGAAATAGTGATCATTCTTTATTAATCAGATGCCTGTCATATTTTAGTTCAATATTATAACTTCATCTTGAATTTATAATGAGTTTAATTATTAATAGTTAGATAAGAATATACATACAAATATCATGTATATATAAATATTGACTTCAAGGGTTCATGAAAAAATCTTACATTTAAGAAAGACGATAACCTGTAATTGGAAAAAGATAATATATTCTTAATATCTTTAAGTTCAAAAGAAATGTAAACCTACGAGAACCGAGGAGACATAGTTTTCTATACTCGAACAACCGGTTAATCACCATGGCTCAGTGCGCGTCAACCTGACGTCACCAATCATATTCGTAGACTCCCTCCCACTGCTCGCAGTTGGATCCTATACTTCCACCTGATATCCTCTCTTGAAGATATAAGTTGAATCCTGACTGCAGGAAATGTTAATGAGAATTAATAAAACCTTTAAAATAACGGATTTTCTTAACGCTTATTTTTGTTCCTTTTCTTTTTCGATCGCTATGCGTTGCTATAGAGTATGAATAATATTCTCGTGTCCAGATTCGACTTCGCTCCACGGCATTCCGCATGGACAGAAAAGAATAATGCAGAGTCAGATTTGTACGGCGCGTGTCGCGCCAAATAGGCTCTATTCGCTGGCAATGTTTATGGCCTGAATTGCGCGGTACTACATGTATATCTCTGCAGTCCTCTCTGCATGTGTCAAAACCACTAGGACGGAAAATTTTACATATTCTTTTATATTGTTGTGTAGTATATTGTGCTGCCTTTACTTTTTGCTCCCTCCCACTAAACGTTATATATTACTAAAATAATATATGTATCTAATAAAGTGTCATATATGGAGGTAATACTAAAGCTCCTTATTAAGAGTAGTATATTTTATTCCCATAAGAGATATAGTTAAAGTTATAGTTAAAAAACATTTTTACCTAATAATTATATAGTTAATAATCAGAATTTGAAAACAGAAGAAGAAATGTTGACTCTGGATAACGCGTGTAATCAAATATTTAAAAGGATTATATGTATAAATGGTGGAAAATCCTTATGCTGTACGGTGCGTGGCCTTATACGGATATTATATATATATATCAATAGTTTTGCAAAGTTCATAATTAGAATAATAAAGTAATAACTAATTTGCAGTAATTTACTAGTCCATAAATGACGTAGCGAAAAGTTATCTTAATACGCCTCACACGGAT
>JABUQX010133139.1:10000-46683 GCA_015478945.1 Trachelipus rathkii | reverse complement strand
GTCTTCAATACCGATATATCACCAGTGCTCCAGTGCACATTCAAAGATCAAGTGTAGATGTATCATATTTTAAATTTCCTCTTTCAAAAATATATAAAAATATTATGACATTATTCGGTAAACACAATCTTCCAATCTTTCTCTTTCAGTATTCGTTTTCCTTCATCTTCATTTTTTGTTTTTCCTTTAGCTCCAAAGTAAGGGGATCTGGGTAACGTGCCGTACCGGATAAAAAAAATAAGCTGAAGAGAAAATGGACAAAAATTGTTCGAAAGAAAGAAGAGCCACGAGTAACAAGCCATCCATTTTCATCTTGCCCTGTAGGTAACAAAGTAGTCACAAAGCCAAATATCCTCTCTAAGCTTGCACGCACTCACCCTTTTATACATCTCATTTGTTTACATGTGACAACCTCTTAAATAATTCCCATTTATTAATTCCCTCATTTATACCCTTTACACGACCACATGTACAGAAGTAACTTGTATTCCTAATTTTATAAATCTTACACATCTGAGTTCCATTTCGAAGCTTAACCACATGCTTGACCCTATCACCTATCATCCACACGCAATCACTTTCACTCCAAAATTAGAAGTTAACACAAGTAAGTAAAAACATATTATTCTCAAATGTAAAATCTAAGTACCGTCCAAGAACTTAGTCCCTTTTTATTACCAAGACCTACTCGCTTCCAGTTACTTTTTACCACTAATAACTTTTCCACTACACTCAGCATCATCGTTCCCTTTTCATCGAACATGCAACCTAAGTATTTAATTGAACTCAGACACTTTTTCCAAGTGCTCACCATCCAAAACTAATTCTACATGGCACGGCGTCCTATTTTTACCTATCACTTATCAACTTACTTTTATCCACATTCACTTTCAAACCTTCTTTTACATACCCGCCAAATCCCTCAAGCATCTATTCAGGCTTTCCTCTGATTCGCCATCATTAAAAAATCCTGAATCATCTGCATGGGCAATAAACAATAAACGTAATATTTCCAAGAACCAAGGTATTCAAATTATACATTATTTTAGAAATATTAAATAAAATTCTTCATCAAACTTCTATTTCATGCTTTTCAAATTAAGGCTATTGATGATAAAGATACTTACTTCTGTCGTTAGATATCTCATTCATCCCTCTTTCCTTTCACAAAGAAGTATGGGCATTGTCAACTTCGATAATGGAAAACGTACAGCATTTGAACTATTATATACTATATATTTATTATATTATATATATATATATATATCAAGTATTATATATTATATAATTATAATATATATATATTTTATATAATATATATGTATATAATATATACTATATATATTATATATATATACTATTATTAAACTTCCTCTGTTCTTGCTTTATCCCTTCTCAAGGGGTAACCACGGGGACTGAGGAAATCGAAACTTTAAGGCGGCTATCCCAAACCAGCCGCCTCTAACGTGTCGCCGCCGGAAGGTTTTAATTCTTTCTTTACCCGGAAGATAAGAATTCAGACAGCTACGCGGCTGAATTGAACCAGCGTCTCTCTCATCGAGAGTCCGGCGAGTTCTATATATATCGTATAAATATATAAATATATAATATATATATATATAATATATATAAGTAATAAATATATATAATTATATATATTATTATATATAATTATATATATATATCATCCCTGTATAGGGAGTTTCCGTAGGGAAGAAGGAATACTCATATCGTATTTTCTTTTAGGGTATAATGAAATGATGGTTTGTAGTGTGGGTTAATCCTTTCCCAAGAGAGAAGAAGAAGAAGGGAGGTGTATATTTTTTTAGTATATATAAGAAAATAAGGAAGAGAGATTATAGAATATAGAATAAGAGGAGTAGATATATATATAATCATGTATAAAATATATATAGAAGAATATAGATAATGATTAAAAGAGAGAGAGAGATGATATATAGATATAGAAGTTAATATGAGAAGAATGAGAGATAGGTAGAATATGAAGACTAGTAGATATAAGTAGAATAGAATAGTAAGACTAGATAGTAAATAATAGATATATAGATATATAGAATATAGAGGAGACTGTGTATATATATAGAATATACGGGAGAGAGATAGAGAGTGAGAGAGGTAAGAGAGAGAAGAGGGAAACGATTGATAGAATAAGAGAGAAGAATGAGATATAAGAGTGTTAAATATGATAGAGAAGAGATACGAGATATATATATGTAGTAAATAGTATATATATATAATAGATAGATAGATATATAATGTACTAACAGAATTATAAGAGAGAGATAATTATATATGTAAATATATATTTAGAGTAGAAGAGAGAGGAGGATATATATAGCTACGAGCTGATACGTGAGCGAAGATTAGCGAGTACGACTCTGCGAAGGAAGGTCCAGGGCTTTCGAATGAAGATTGATCTGACAAAGAGTTTGGACGGAGAAATAGACCGATCTTATGGGGAGAACGAAGAAGAGGTGTCAAAATAGATTTCAGGAGAGAGGCAGGAAATGATTGATATGTGAGAACCGTAAATTAGAATGAACTACGGGAGAAGTGAGAACGGAACGCCGAAGCACTGCCATACTCAAACTAAGAGCACTTTCCCCATGGCAGCGAATAGGCAGACATTGGTATGAAGACGTAGATTCATTAAGAAATAGTAAGAATACAAGCGCTCTCCCAGTAGAGTCTCGAACATGATAGAGCGAATAATAAAGTTGTAGTATTGTGGGTTATTTTTGGAGAGGGCTAAGAGGTATCAGCAGTGATCTGTCTTGTGAAATGTATATTGTAGCTACTCTTAGACTTTTGTATGTATAAGGTAAATATGGATCTTTTATTCCTTTATAGAAGACATTAATAGGTAAAGTGAAAGGTGGATAAATCTTGAATTTATTAAATACTATTCATTCAATTTTTCATATATAATATAAATATAAATTTTTTGTTAAAGAAGATTTATATATTATAACATTTAGTATATCATTAATATTAAAATTCCTTTTTGAATTTGAGATAGTCGCACATTAATTAGTCGGGAGACGATTGCGACTTCTAGATAGCGGAACGTTTTGATGGTCTGAATAAGTGCGTAGGAGCGCTAGCGGACTAAACGTGTCTTTGAAGCGTGCTCGGTGGAAGGTACTGCTGCAATGTATGATTAGATAAGATTAAATGAGCGGTTATATATACTAATATTATATATTATTGTTGGGTCCTATCAGAGTAATTAATATTATTATTTAATATAATATATATATATATATATTTATAATAGTATTAATATATACTATATATATTATATATTATTAATATATATAATATAATATATATAATAAATATATTCTTATACTCTTTCTTTTCTTTCATATCTTCCTTATACTACGAAATAAACTTATATATGTTATATATATACCGTATATGGTTAAGTGTGACATACCACAGTGCATCGGAAAAGAATAAGCAAGTAAAAAATACAGGTTATGGGTTACAAAAGGGAGAAGAGAAAGTCCAGTACCGCCCCCTTGTACCATTAATTAGTGAGAACAATGGTAAATCAACAATGTTGTAAGGGTTCATCCCTTTGCCTGGTAGGTGGGCCACAACCACACCACCACACAAGAACCCCTCCATTTTTTACATGGAACCTTACTTAAAGTGGCAACCTATTTAATTTCTCAGTCCTTCTAGTGACCTTGCTAACATCGAGAACAATTATATTCGCTCTCCTTCAGACGTGTCTTTTGTTGTGACATGACTCCAATCACTAGCAGTTGTTTTCACTTTGATTTGGCGGGCGTCTACGCGAGCTGTTCGGGAAGAATCAGTATATTTCGTGTATTACGACACTCGCACTATACAAGTTCGGCGTGAGAGCTATAACCTAAATCCGGAGTGCTGTATATCTAAAATTCCATCTCTACATCATTTTTGAATACCAACAAGTATCATGGAAGAGACCATACATGACCAGATGACTTATGACATATATTTCTTCGCTCATTATGAGCTCTTTCTTTCATGTCAACATCTACATGCAGCAACCCTATGAGCAGTCGTTATTACCTTATCAAGTATTTTATACGAGAAAGCTCTCTCTCACACCTTATAGTACTGTTCTCCCATTATATTATGGAATGTTTTGGTGGAAGCTCCATGCACATGAGAAGAAAACAAACATTTATCTTTATGAATTCCCTAGTGAAGCATAGTTATAAGCTGTCATTACCTAAGAATTCCAGTGAGTGTCAAACATACGTGATGGTTTAAATCACCATTATACACACGTGGACCATTGAAAACGCGCTAAGCGTATCCTATGCACTATGACTCTCCTTATAGCAGCGCACCTCCTTAAAATCTTAGTCCCCTATTTCAAGCTAATGTTCGAAGCTCTCAATGACACAGTATTTACATGGTGGGTGCGGTACCAGACCCAGAGGTTTTCCTTGCCATTCAGAACATTTTGGATATCTCATGAAATTGAACTACTTGCGTGGCATTGCAATGCTGGATCCAGACGTTCTCTAGGACCGATATAAATCAACTATACTCTAGACCACCTGTATTTACCATAGTCGTGCTTCACAGGCTAACATATAGACTTTGGTCCATTTCTGAGGACTGTCGCTGAGCGACGAACAAATATTGAGGATCGAGATCTATGACACGATAGAGACTTTCTTGTAGCTGCATTATTTTATCGTGTTAAGTGACAAAACACGGATACAAAGCTGCACTTTTTACAAACCTGTCGAGGGAATTCTAGTCTTACCAATAATGCTATCTACAAAGAGACTCCTCTTTCAAGGTATTTTCCGGGTCCTGTGCAACGTAGAGAGAGCATCAGCCGGCTTCTCACAATAGGGAGTGTATAATTATAGTTAGAGGCATGCACGCTCTGTGGAGTTCTAAAATTTCTCCATCGAGTTCTAAGTTAAATATAACACATTTCTAGCCACCGCCCACCTCAATTAATTTGCTGTGTTCAATAAACGCGCGAATACCGAATATATAGAATTGGATGAAATGTATTAAGGTATCAAGGAAAGTGGTGAGAACAAACCCGAGCGTCACTGCTGCCTGCGTGATAGACTAACAATATATACATTAAACCGATTATACTACTTATGAGCGACCCACAACTATAGTTTCTCTATTAGCACGCCCACTATCGTCATACATACTTTTGATTCCATTCAGAAAAGCGTGTCTACTCGCTATCCCGAGGGAGTACCGTATATCTCACAAGATCATAACCTTGTTGCCAGTTACGTGCCTTCCTCTTATTAAACCTTCATACGCTGTTGAAATTCAATAGAAACCCCTAAATACAATTTTTCTTCTTCTCCCTCATTTGTATGTTCCACATTATTGGCCTCTGGATAATTAAAAATTTGTATTTATATATTATTATATTATATATTATATTATATAGATCTTAAGTACAATGTGTTACAGATGTAGTATAAAATACTTAGGGGCTAGTATGATTATAGATATTATTTTATATGAGAAAAAATATATGTAATTATAAAAGTTTGATTATGAATCATATAATAAATTTTACGTATACAGATAAAAGGATTAAATGGAGTGAATAAATGAAATAAATACATGACCAGACTGGTAAATTGAGTCAGTAAAGGAAAATAAGGATTTGAGATCATATATGTGAAAAAGACATAATAACAGAAAATATTCGTAATTTTTTGGCAGAATGTTGAGTATAAGGTGCATAATTATAAGTGAATAGCAGGCGTTGTGAGAATAAGTGAATAAATGAGCATTAATCACTCTTTACAATGATGAGATTGCTCGACTTAGCATTGCCTAACATCTTAGTATCCTACTGTGTCCCAAAATGGTTTTTCAATGAGAGTGTAAATTTTGTACCTCCTATGAGTTGTTCGCACTTTGTAAAAACAAGAAGCTGATAAAGGACTAATAGGGATAGGCTTTTCTTATCAACTTTTGTCAAAATCTTACTACTTACTTGCTGTTTCGGTGGCATGTTGCACACCTTTATCCCCAATCTTGGAAGGAGTTTGTCAATTAGGAGTTTAAGATATAAGAACTTAAATATAGTAAGCATATTATCAATATAACTTTAAATTTACATTTAAAATAAAGTATAAAGTTTTAGTATCACTTTGAAAAAATCTCCGCTAGTGTAAGTCCTGAAAAAGGTTATCTTTCTATTATTCCTTTATCCATACTTTTTTCCTCATTACTATTAATAGCTATATACCGCATTGGAATTTGGGCTAAAGACAAGTTAGATACCATATGACCTCATGATTTTATTTATATATCCATCATATTAGTTAAGTCAATATGAGTCCTTAGTGTAAAAAAAAAAATGAGCGCTAAATATCAAACCAGAGCTGTAATGAACATATTTATCTTAATATATGGTATTAATATAGTAAGTATATTAATATAATTTATATATATTATTAATATATTAATATATTATATTATATAATATATATATATATTATGATTATTAAAAAATATTTAATAGTGTGTATATTAATTATTATAATAGTATATATATATATTATTATATATATATAATATATAAGCATCGTAGGTTGGTGACTTGGATATATATATTGTGTTGTATATAAATATTTCTGAGGTCATATCTCTACCCGAATCTATTCTCCCTGCAATGCACTTGTTGTTGGAAATTGCTTTACCCTGAAAATTCTAAAGGCCCAAGTGTTGTACAATACTTCACCCATAGAATAATATCACTATCCAATACAAAATCAAACAATTTTAATATTTTTGTATTAAAGGCATGAAGTAAATATCTAAAACCAGAAAAATAATAACGTAAAACAAATTCTCACAGTCTGAATAAGGTCACACTCCACAAATCCTAGTGAGTAGGCGCGCTGAAATTCGGACTCAAACCAGCCACTAGAGGCTTACGAAGCCAGGAAGCAATTGGTAAGTAAGGATGACACAGCATTTAATTCACCTATACGAAAAGAACTTATAAGAAATTTCTAAATATATATATTTTTATGTATAGATATATATACTAAAAACCTAATATTAAAATAATAGTTATTTAAAAAAAAACGTTCCCATCACTCACCTGTTCAAAACACAATTCGTATGATAACTAGAGTTATGGAAAAATTCTAAAAAAAGATACAGAGGAGAAGAGAGGCGGAGAAAAATAAGGTGGTGCCAATCAACCGCGTAACACCCCCCGGCCTGCAAAAATTATCTGACTCATGGGAATACCAACAAATGTAGGTATTCCGGTTGGTATCAGGAAAACCTCCCCCCATCCCGTTGAGGTAAGGAGTTGAAATTTTTACTAATAAGTAAGTTAACGTATTTGCATCTATATCCTTAAGAATTTCAGTTTTCATCACCGATGCAAGATGAAACACATAACCTATCAACTGACTCAATTCCTGTAAGATCCGAAAATTACCCCATGATGGTTATGCTCTCTGAAAGTTCTATCTCACACAATCATCAAATTATTGTATATATCTCCCGATTGAGACTAACCGGGAACCCAAGTGGAGCCCCGTTGATTTATAATTTTTGCTTCAAATCACATGATACACCCACCACTTTGGTAACATTAAAAATTACTTATGCCAAGTTTTAAAGCTACACATACTGAAGTTATACATTGGGAAAAATAATTTAAAAGCATCTATCCTTGTTTTCATTTTATGAACAAGTTAAAAAAACTCACATTTTTTCAAAAGTTATTAGAAAATGTATTACAAAAAAACATTGAAAGAGAGCATTTAAATGATAACATATAAATTTCAAACTATCGGATTTCTTATAAAAAACAATATGTAAAATTCGCCCATAAGTAAAGATGATCTAATACTAAAATTTTCTATACAATATAGCTAGATTTTAAAATACATCCTAATAAAACCAATAAAAAATGAAAAATTAGATGACTTGCAAAACTGATAGTAAAGGCCAAATATTATTTTATATCTATATTTTTATTTTATTGAGTATTGAATACCGAATCACCGCTAAAAGATAGCTCTAGCCGTGTTTCGCTAAAATAATATGCACTATTTCATGCGTTAATATTATATATATAGAATATATATATATAAGTATATATATAATATATAAGATAGATATATATTAATATATTAATAGATATATAATATATATAAGTAATATATATATATAGATAATAAGTATATAATAGTATTAATAGTATTATATATATATATATGTGGTAGAAACAAAATAAATTTTGTTAAGTAGAATATATTTAATATATATATATATATATATTATATATATATATTCAAAAAATACAATACAAAATGTAGTAGTAAATATTAATATGAAATATAACTCGTTTATAATTTAAGTCTAATAAATTTCAATATATAAGTACTTAATTATTGTAAACCATAAATAGTACTTAGACGTTGAAAGAGTTACAACTTTGAGTAGCATGTGCCACAGATAATATAGGTGGAGAAATATGCCGGAGACTTTGATAGACGACTACACATAATAAAACAGAGGATACGTCGTATGTAACACACAAATACCATAAAACCAGTGCACGGATCCTGCATCTCATACACTTTAAATATAATTAAAGATTAAAGGATAAATATTAAGAATATTTATAACAGTAACTTTGTCATAGAAGTTTATTGCATATTAGGGAAATTTATTAAGCCTATTTATTTTATATTTATATTAAATAGTGAAATTTAATTAAATAATTTTTAAATATTTTTAATAAATTATTTATATTATATATTATTTAAAAATGCTTAAAATAAAATATTAAGTAAAAATATATAAAGTTCCTCATTAGATCATGAAATAAATTCATTTCTTTAACAAATGTATTTTTATATATTTAAACATAATTAAAAATTATATATATAGGTAATAGATAGTATCTAGAGTAGTGTTCCCCCATAATTTTTAAAAAAATTCACTATATAGCTTAAGATATTATATATATAGTTGCGTTTAAGGTATAATAATAATAGATGATCTCCTGTGAAATTTGTAATTTTCGGATGTTCCAAGGTCTTGACAATTCCACAGACTATGCTAGTTAGACTGATATTTCGAATTTACATATCCTGCCTGAGAGGGATGCCTGTGGATAGAGATGAGTAAATGCTATGTAAAGGATGTCTATTACCTCTGTATCCGTATTTGTCAAACAACTAACCAAAGAAGAGAAAATGATACAGCAAATATGATAAATTAGATTGAAAGATAGAGGAGATACTGTCAAAGAAAGTTAATTTAAGACTCGATAGAGTGACAAAAAAAAAAAGGCTACCGGCTGTTATTTGAGTCAAATAAAGGGCCCATTGTTGAGTATAAATATTGACAAAAAGGGTCACCCTAACCCTTTTTATATAAGCTTCATTGTCCTAGAGGGTTAATTATTATTTGGTATTATTAGGAAGAGTTTTTATTAATCTTTGTTATTTAGATGAGTTTATTTATTGATATATTAATATAGGAATAGTAATTATTTTTTTCTTTTGTTTTATATTTTAAAAGTAAAAATAAAAAAAATATAAATAAAATAAAAAATAGGTAAAACTGTCTATCTCAATAAAAAAAAAATATTTTTTTCAAAAACATCCGTATATTATGACATTTTGGGTATCAAACACCTCAATAAACTCTCTCTAAGTTAAATTTTTGTAATGTAGTTTTTAGGGTGTATATTTTGTATTAAAGGGGAACGGGCGCGTTATTATACTATATATATATATATATATATGATATATATAGATTATATATTTATTTATAAGTAAGTCTATTCTATGTGTGTTTTATTTCATGTCATTTAGCACCAATTATTCGATATAATGAATAGGAAAGATTTCTGTTGAACAAATTATTATTTTTTATTAAAATCAATATTGACAAAAAATAATCAATATGATTTCTTGATATTTCCTATATATATATTTCCAGAATATACTGCATCACCCGCTTTTACACAGAGGTGGCTATTTGTATTTCGATGCAGCGTAACATTTGAAGTGTGTAAACAGCCCAGATTGTGGCGATGTGTTAGTCACTAGACAATGAGTGTTACTAATGCCTCGTATTCTCATAGCCGGAACTGTAATTTCACACTATCGTAGCTAATATAATAATAGCTTGCTACATTAACGCATTAATATATATTATAGAATATTAAACTTAGAAAAGATACTAATAATAATACATTAGAAGATATATTTTTTTTGATTTTGATTTTATTTTATTGTGATACTAAATATAAAACGTTCATTATGTTTTCTTTATGCAAATTCTAAGAATTGATTTTATTTTGAGCAGTATAATTCTGTTTTATATTTCTTAATGAATACCTGCATGAAAAAGAATGTATATATCAATGTATATATACAAAATTGTGAGTAAAAACATAAAAGTAATAAGTTGAAATATATATGGAGCTGAAGGTCGGTATTTTTTTTGGCGTCCGGAAGATGAGTAAGGGCCCGCGAGAAAATGAAGGGAAGGAAGGTAACAGAGATAGCATGAGAGAGAAAATGTTTTTTGTATGAGAGTAAACTAGTGGAGACAAGAAGTTATTGGGAAAAGCTATGAGAGGCCAGTGAAGGACTGCCTAGTAGGAGCCAGGGATACATATTGAATGGTGTACTTGAGCGACAAAGAGATGTGTAGGAGAAGTGAGTAGTAAAGAGAGGAAAGAACTGTTATGCTCAGATTTATCGCAGAGCAGGTGCGATGTCATATGTGTAAAATGGTGCAGAAGTGAGCGTGTCAGCAAGGTTGGATGAGAAGAAGTAACAATATAATAGTTCCCATTTATAAAAGGTAAGGGAGGCAGTGAAGATTTGTCAAATATCTATATTATTTTTGAGAATATCTACTTATTGCGTTTTTATTCTCTTTGTGGCTAAGTCTTCTCGGCTAAATAATATCTCTGTATATTTATACTTTTTTGATTTTTTTATAATGCGCAACAGTCTTTATATTTAACATAGAGTCTACGTCAGCATTATGATATATATAATTTTAGGTAAATCACGATAACTATGATATTCGAGTGTATAAGTAATATAATTTATCTATTTATTAATTGACAGCCCAAATTCATCAATATTGTGCCCTATACTAAATCCTTTGTCTCTCGAATACTGGATTTCATAAATATTGAAATATAATAAAATTACCAGAGTATTAAATCACGCTTATTCCCTAATTAGGTCAGATAGTGTGTAATTTAAAAGTTAGCGTCTAAGATTACAAACCATAATTAGAGATCAAGTACATTATAAAATTTTTATACCTTGTACTTTAAGTAATAAAATTAGTAGTGATTATTTACTTTAAATTTATATTCATACGAATAATAAATTACAAAGGCCATTTCGTGCGTAACTAAAAAGACCATCATTCTGTAATTTCAAAAACCTGAACTCGTGTAAATAGAACATAATCATAAAATAAAATCTTATGAACGCATCTTCACCATAACTTGTGAAGAAATGATAATACACGGGCAGAATAATTAAATGTAAAAACATTCAGCCAAACCCAAATCTCTCATATGAATATGCGGACTTTTTAAAGAGAAGATTAGATAGAGTAGGAAAAACAGATGATGGAAAAGTTTCGATTCTGCATTTGAACTTCGTATTCTTCTATCTTAGATTCTTTGTGTGAGAGTTGCAAATTTAGAGAAAGGACTTCATTTTCGTACCTCTTTGATCTTTCCTCGAGTTGTAATGCAACCTGTTTTAGGGAAATTAAAATACGTAAGTTTTAAATTTAATAAGTGTATCAAAGATTATTATTGTAAAATTTAAAGCTTGTTGACTATGATCTTTCTTCGAGTTGTAATGCAACCTGTTTTAGCAGCAAATAAATGCATCAGAGAGATGACTATCACTCTCCACACAAGTTTTAGTAGTATATTTTTGTAAATCTGTTATTTTTTGTCTCTCCTAAGGAAAAAAAAAAAGTTACTGCCTCGAGCATCTAATATAGTTTTATATTTATATATGTTCAATCCACTAGAACTCTGAATCTCTCTAATAGTCTAGTCGGATCCAATGTTACGGATATCTTCATTCGAGCGAGCCATCTCACACGTCCATTGTGGTTTAGAATTAAGTTATAGTTGTATATTTTATACAGACATCAGAAATCTTAGAGGTTTTAGACCGATTAACACTTTGTGCAATAATGACTAGATGCACACTACTTTATGACAGAGACACTGTTCTGATATTAATTTTTTCTACTCTAAGGTCTAAATGGTGCACAGACAGGACAAATTTTTTATACTCTCCACCAGTACGACATAGATAAACTATTATATTCCTATATGACAGAACCTGTTCGCTTTTCGCTTTTTCCTAATCTATTTCTCTCCATTAATTACTTTATTACTTTACTTAGTTCCAGATGTTTCTCAAAGATAGAAAATTTATTTTATTTATCTGCTTTTTAATAACAAATTCCTATGGGTTTTTTAACAATTGAGAGGCTGTAACAACTTTTTTTCCTTTAATAGGTAGAAGTAGACAATATATGGCCGTTTTCAGCTATTCGTGTATTTATTCATTTTTTTGATGATACTTGACCAAATAATTCTCGAAGTCGACCTCCTCATACAATCGTGGTATTATCCCCTATACATGTGGTAATAAAATATTTTTGCCTATTGAAATAACCAGCACCCATTGGAAAGAGCACTTCAATCCTACACTAAGAAAGTGTTCAAAAACCTGAAAAAATCTGGAATTGATGAATACTGACCTCAAGTTAGGAAACCCTACGCGTCTCAGCGTCCCCTTAAGGCTTCTGCGGTGACTAAAATATCTGAAAAATTCATATTTTTTTTTAAATTTAAAAAAAATATAAATACAAATACAAAAAAGGTAAACTTCCTCAAATTAAAGCAGAAAATTCCAAAAATTCACTTACCAAAATCACGCTTACTGCTGCTGATAATACTTCCAGCTTTTCTCTCTAGAACCTGCAATCTTCCTTTATATATATATCACATGTACAACAGTTCATATACATACTGCATAAGTATAATATATATATATTAATATATCTAATATATCATATGAGGGACAAACCCTCTGATAAAGATTAACATTATACCATCACTATATAATATATATATAATACTATAATATATATATTACATACATATAAATATCTATTAATATATATAAAATAATACTACTTAATAATTATACATATAATAAGTATTATACTGATATTATATGTCATACCTATACTTATAATAATATATATATAAATATATAACTAATAATCATAATGTTATATATTCTTTTAATACTTATTTTCTATTTTTATATAAATAGGCTCTCATTTATTCAAGCATAAGTAAAACATATTATGAATATAATAACACATAATAACACAAAATAATAATGCTAACAAAGTCTATAGATCTCATTTTTTTGTTAACAATTTTGTTTTGTGATTAAAAAAAAGTAAACAATAATATATCATAAGATTCTATATCAAAGGGAATATTAAAGGAATTATTATAATTGTTTATTATTGTATTGTATACATACCTATAATGTTACATGACTTTATATGTTTCCTCAAATTTTACAGCCGTCCTAACTCAAATCACATATCCACCATATCAAAGCTATTTTCTATTCTATTCCAAAAATTATAATTAATGTAAAGTTGGTGCAGCTTAATTCTTGTCAATACACACATGGTCCTTCCTTAATCACCTATATCCTGGCCCAATATGTCTCTGTGACACATAATCTCGAAGTATCCCTATCTCTCTAGTATAGATCTGTTCAATAAATTGATAAATAATGTTACCAGGCACATTTTCGTTGAAATGTATTAGCATCTTATTCAAAATATTGTGGTTTACCATTTATGCTCGCAGAGGGGTGTATTTCTAGTCCTATTACACCTACCTTATAAATTTAGTACTTTACCATATATAGCTATACATAAGTCTTTTATATTTCTCACCCAATGTATGAGGGAGGTAACCAATCCTATAATTCTATTCGTCTATTTACCAATAACCATTGAAATATAATTTATAGATATTTTTTTAATTAATGCGAGTATTGACTGAGAAAGGACTTAAATAGAGAAATAATGCTTCTCACTTCGCACTATAATTATTAAAAGGTAGATTAACGTAGTACGACTGTAAATCTGACTAGTTAAATGAACAGAAATTTCAGAAAGTTTCGTTGCTGAAGGCTGAAAGGTTCGAAACTATATATACTCGAATTATTCCACAATCCACTATTCTACTATACTAAATTCCTTTAATATTTAATTTTCAAGCGCATCTTCGATTGAAGTATGTTTCAAGGTGGGATCAACCAGTCACACTAGTCCCAAATCTAGAAGACCCTTTATTCACAATTCTTGTATACAATAGATTTTATAGGTACTGAGTAGATGATTGCTCAAAACAGTAGGGTTGGTTGTTCCTTTTTGAGAGAGTCAATAATTTAAATTATAAAAGGTGAGTGTTCTTGCTTCTCCTAAAAAGCGGAGAAAATTTCTACTGTATAATGAATTATAATACAATCTCTCTCATATAAATAATATTGATAAAGTGTAAAATAAAAAACCAATGATTCCATGAATGTGCATCCCATAATAAACGTTATGTACTACTCTTTTAGTGCAGACAAATAGAAATAAATTACAACTTTCTCGAGCAATTATATTCTTGCTAAAATCTCAACTTGTTGAAAAGTAATTAACTTAGATAATATAATATTATAATTTTTCTTAAATTTACAAGATATAATATATCTAACTACTAATCATATAAAAATATAATAATGAAGATTTTAAAAAAAAATGAAAATGATAAATATTATATATAAGTCCTTAGTCAAGAAAAATAAAATTATAGTAACCTTACAATTTTCAAATTTCCTAAAGAATTTTTTAATAAGAATAAAAAGTAAATTATAGTTAGTGAGCTTTATCGTATATTGTGCTTACTAGTATTTAAGGTGCAATTATCACTAGTTCAGTTATATTAATAATAGATATTATGTATAAGATACATTAATATTATATCTTTCCTTTTGTAATAAATATATACCTAACAAAACTTATCATTAAATAATACTGAACTAGATGGGCTATACTTAAATATGAGATACCTAATACCTAGAGATGATCGACAAAATTATGACACTATAAGAGCTTAACAATCTTAGAAAAGACCTTTTTATATTTTGGCTATCCAAAGAAGGTAATAAGCGTATCAGTAAATGTTGTATTAACTAATTCATTCTAAAAATTATATAATTTTATAATTATAAGAAATATATACATTTTGATAAAATATAGAAATAATTTCAAAATAAAAATACTATATAATGGATGAAAAAATTCTGGTAGTACTATTAACTCTCGCAACTTAAACAATACAATCAATAAAAATTAATAACAAGTGCTTAGCCAAGAATATATTCAGATATAACAACACTCAGGATCACTCCGAGAATCGTGTTCCCATATCTTTTGTATTGAAGAAATGTTACACACCATATACATTTTATTCTCTAGGCAATATTTTACATTCATATATTACTCTAATCTAACATTACTGCTAAATTAAAAGAGTTCTTTCTTTATGTTATAATATTGTATATGTTATAGTCACTATATGCAAACAGAAATGCTACCCAATACCTACAATATTCCTTACTCTTCTTTGGAATAATGATTGGTATAATATTTTGATCAGTCATCATATCTGATAAACTATCATAATTATATAGTAATCCAAGGAATAGTGAAATTACAAATTGAAAAACCATATTAGATAATAAGTATATCCATTATGCTGAGCACATCTGTGGGACTAATTTATTGTCCAATAACTGCCTCTACGCAGATACTGCCATGACCATATAAACCGTGTTGTTCTCTCTAAAAAAATTAGTTACACGTACAAATTAAAAAAAAAAACTCTTACTTTAAGGTCGCTCAGTGACATAAAAGAGATCTTAGTTAAGGAATATCATTCGAGAGAGCGTACTCATTCTGGGTTGCAATTTCGATAAACACTTGAAATTAATAAAGAGAAATCGAGCAGAGAAGGTTTAATGATAAGTTTATGTGAGACCCTATGTAATTTACCTCACTACCCCAAGTTTATGTGAGAGCCTATGTAATTTACCTCACCAGACTGCAGATTACAGGCTGGTAAAGCTGTCTTTCTCAACTAGAAATTTGACAGGTCGTCCAGGTTAAGTGACACCACCCCACTTTTTTCAATAAATCCCTATAGCTTTTTCTTTCTCCTCTTCTTCTCCCTCCTTCCTTCCCTCTTCCGATGGTGACAATCCAAATAGTATCCTTTAAAAACATTTTTTGCCTTCGAACCAGTGGACAAACTGACCTCCTCAATATATCCATTGTTAATTCCATTTAACGTAAATAAGAATGGGTATCAATGAAGTGAGATTTAAGAATCATATTATATCACCTAATAAACAAAACAACCAACGCTCTTCAAATACATCAAACAAATTAACCGGATAGCTCAGTAATTAATAGGCTAATTGTCATTAGTATAGCGATAATATAATATAACTGTAAATATGTCATATACATATAGTAAAAATAAAGGCAAAATAATCAAATAAGATTGATTTAATCAGAAATATATATCAAACCAAGGACTTCATGTTTGAATTGTATGATTAGTTTTTCAAAACAGACAAAAATTCAGAGATTATTATTTAAAAATATTATTAAGATTATTATTATAACGACTATTGTAAAAATATTATTATTTACATTACATTAATATTATTATTATTATTATTATTATTGAATATCATTATTATTATAGTATTATAGTTGTATTTCTTTTTTGATTTCTAGAACTGTTAATTGAAGAGAGCAAAGCTTAAAACCTTCTAATTATATATGTATGAGATATATAATATGAGTATATATATAGTAGAGAGAATATATTGTTAGCATATATATACAGATGAAGTATATAAGAATAATATATATATAAGTATATATATTAGAGAGAATATATATATATAGAGGTATATATATATATAATATATACATATATATATAGAAAGAAATATATATATATACATATATTATTATTATATGAATATAGATATATATATATATATATATATATATATATATATATATATATATATATATATATATATATATATACTCATATCTCTGAAAAGAAATATCTGTGTATAGATAATAAAAATTTGCTACTATAAACCCTATCTTCATATATATATATATATATATATATTATATATACATATATATATATGTTATATATATGTGATATATATATATATATATATATATATACATATATATTATAGAGAATATATATATATATATATATATATATATACAATAGTGAATTTCAACATAAAAACAATGAACAATGATTTGAAATAAAGGATCCCAACATTTGAACATTCGGTCAATGATCACTTCGTTGGTCGGCCGAAATAGTTATCGTGCCTGGTCATCCATTTAGAAAACCAAAGAAACCATAATGTCAACTTTTTCTTGCCATAAATTTTCTGATGGATCTTGCAGTGTGTTTTGAGGTGCGATCTGAATATATTCGTATCACGTATCACACGTCCTGCTGGTGCAAACTACACTATTTTTGCATATTCTGTAGCTGACAAAGGCACTGATGAGCCAAGATGTTACCCTTCCGTGGTAGATTTGCAGTGGCAGTAAGTTTACCAAGTAGCTGATATTCGTAGTTACGATAATTTTAGTGGCTGCCCACATGTATGAATGCCAACACCTGATACTATCATCCATCTGAGTTAGACGTCATTGTTCACCAGGTGAATCTGATCCGAAAGAGAGCTGTATTTGCCCAAGTTGTTTGAGTTGTTGGCTTCGGGAGGTTGCATGAAATGACTACGACCATGGCTCAAGAGAAACATTTGTATCGCAGAGCTAGTGGAGGTTCTTCCAGTCAGATGGTAACCTTGTATTGGTAAGAAGTTGCAGCACACTTCTGGCATGGAGTTCTATACATGATGCAGCTTGTAGAATTCCTCTGCTTATTATACCTCCCAAGAGCAGCTTTAGTGCTGAGAGCATAATAACGCTGCATGCTAAGTTCAGTAGGGTACCTGCATGATGAGAGAGAGAACAAACACTTTGGAGATACTTTTTATTTAACACACAGATCATACTTGCAACACCAAAATGGTGCATTTACTAATATGTTAGTTTGTCTTCAACATCCTGCTTCAGTTATTGGGATTAGCTGGGGCGTGCAACTACTTCTCTGGACCAAAATAGAACACCGAGGGAAACCTTTGACGCCAGGAAGTATTAGAATGTACGCATGAACCACTTGTACAGAGAAAACATCATCTTACCCCCACTACAAACTTGGTTGGATGAAACAATTTGTGAAGGCCCTGGACCATGATGGTGAATGCTTCCACTATATATGCTCGCCAACGTTTCAGTCTGAGGACGAGAAGAAAAAAGTTGGTGTATATTTGATAAGCCCATAAACATGGCCTCTCCGTATGCTGCCTTTAAGTACAACAATGACTGTGTTAGAGTCAACGGGGAATGCTTTTTCAGATGTAGCACATAATTTTCTGTAAAACAGGAAAGCCGAGAACACTAACATTACGCAGTAAAACTGTTAGACAGTTTCATTCGCTTTATTTGAGAATATATAAAGCTGTGGCTACTGCATTCTCACCAAGAAAATTTCGCAAGCAAATTCAGGTGATGTTAGATGAGCAGGTGAACGCTTCCATCAAGATCTAAAGTTCATGGAAGGACGTTACCAGGCGTGGGATATCAGATGGCCGATTATTGCTGGTTTTCGACAGGATATTCCAGACGCTATGTTTGTGAAGATCGTCTTTGCCAGCAGAGGTTACTACTATCAGCAAGTGTTTACACAATCAAACCCATTCCTTTCTATTACATTCATTGTTGTCCAATATTACTCTTTATTCATAGTTGTATTATATGTTTAACATACATTACGTATCAGTAATACAGATTTGGTTTTCCCTTCATATAATCCAATATATATAATATATATAGGTAGAAAGAGGGTATAGGAGTGATATATATATATGGTAGTAGCAGGTAGGATATATGGTATATATAGGCAAGCAGGTGGTATATGGCAGAGTATAGTACATATATGGGCATATATATATGGAGTATAGTTATAGTGTTATGAGTATATATCCCTACACTGTATAGACCCTCTGGAAAAAATCATAATTTTACAAATCTAAAGTTTACAAGTCACACATTTCTGCAATATGATATATGATATAAAAAAAACCGATTACATTTTTGAATCAGCATCAATAATCACCGTGAACCCGTCTGAAGAAATTTATGTTACCAGCAAGTACATAGAGTAATAAAATAAAATAATCTTATTTCTACCAGTACAAAACCATTCACATATTAAAATAAATGAAAATTGAAAGTTTCGTAGTTGTAAAGTTATATTAAATCAAACTTCATTTTTTGAATAAGTTTTAAGAAGCTAAAATGACAGAATTATTGCTATTTCCATTTTAGTGATAACCTATTTGTGGCTTATAAATATTCCTCCTGTTCTAAATATTCTTCACTTTCGACTGATGACGGTGGAGCTAAAATGCTAGTTTTTTCAAATTCATAAAACTATTCCCAGTGTTTTTCCACCAATTGAAGGGAATATCATTAAGCTCCTCAAAATTTGGTCAAAGTAGGTAAAAACTCTTAAGTATATTTCTGTTTATTTCCTTATAATCTGCAAGGTAGTTTTTTACTTATACAATAATCACATCAGAAGATGTAGGTGGCCTTCTTTTTTTTTCTTACCACTTTTCTTTCAGCATATGACGATTTTGATGCCAATTCTCTTTTAAAAACAATCCATTAAAGAAGTGAAATGGAATCTTCAGCTTCACTTTCCCCAACTACGTGAATCATCGTCAGCATAAGAGTCAGGTGCTAAATTTTCATGCCTTTTCCATGCCTCAACGACCATATTTTTTACTGATTCATCTGATTCATGTTGAAAAATTAGCTTGAATCGCAGATCCAAGAAAGTAGCTACACACAAAGATTTATCACATAGAAACTTAGAAAGTCTTTTTTCTACTGATTTCTTAAGCTCTTCAACGAGTGTAATTATCCCACTGAAGCTTTTGCTTTTAATTGCCTTATTTAAAAATAGATTTATTGCTAAAATGGAAGGGATCACTTGGGCGATTGTTACTTCACGTTTAATGCTTGTTTTAGTGATGTTGTCAAATGGCTCAGTAAATGGAATAATTTTGCCACTGAAAATCAGTCAACATTTCTGATAGGGGAACTTTTTGTTCAAACAATCTTTTAAGTATATCATAAGTTCTGTTCCAGCTTGTAGAAACGTCTTGAATTAATTTATGCTGTTTGACATTCAGCTGCATCTGTAAAGTTTAGTTTGCAGCTGCCGTTGCTGAATGGTGAAATGAGAGGCTAAGTGCTCTGCAAGTAAATAAAATATCTTTAACAGACTTCTGACATAATATTGAATCGTGAATGCATAGTTGCAACATGTGAATAAAACATGAAATTGATAGCAAGCCACTCTCCCTTATACCAGCTACCATGTTTGGTCCATTATCCCGTATCACTAAATGAATTCTATTTTTTAGAATATTGAAAAATGTCAAAGGCCCTTATAGGATCTGACAAATGACAAAGATTTTCGCCATATTGGCTAAAAAATTTGGCTATATTTTTATTTTTTTTGGAAAAAAAGTTTCTAAAATTTCAATCTTAAATTGAAATAACTTTCCTTGATGTTGACGTAATTATTGTTTACAAAAGCCCAATATTCGGCCTCCGAATAGTTCGGCAAAAGCCGGAATACCGAATATTCGGTATTTTGGCCGAATAGGCCGAATACCGAATACTTACCGAATATTCGGCACATCCCTAATATATATATATATGAGGTGAACTAGTTAACCGGCTGAATAAAATAATTAATTTTCCGGTATATTTGCCAGGTAATTAACAATTTTTCTTTCTCACACACACACACACACACACATATATATATATAAGCAGCAGTATATATATATATATATAGCATTATATATATATAGCAGCAGCAGCAGGTATATATATATATATATATATATATATATATATATATATATATATATATATATATATATATAGTATATATCTATATAGTATGTATATACACAAATGTTTTATATAGATACACAAGGGTTTGGGTAGGTAAAAGTAACTTTGGGGAAGATATATTTTCTTGCTTTGGGCAAAAGATGCACTCTAACTTTCACTCTATTCTTTCGTATCCATTTATAAAAAGTAGAAGGAACGGTTAATTATATTATATGATATCAAAAACGTTATAAAATTATTATTCTTCGTCAAATAGATGTGACTTTTGAGTTATGGGACTATATTACAGTATATATATATATATATATATATATATATATATATATATATATATATATATATATATATATATATATATATATATAGTTTATATATATATATATATATCGTGGGCATAGTATATATATATATATATATATATATATATATATATATATATATATATATATATATTGGGTGTATAGTTAATATTGCGAAAAAATTCAGTATGATATTCCTTGCATAAATCTAAAGCAAAATGGGTTCAGATTAGGAACCGACCGGGGCTAACCCCGGCCATTTTTAGCGACCCCGGCCCCGGCCAAAAATCAGGAAAAACCGGGGTTTTCTACCGGGGTTAACTGTAAATTTACACTAAATATTAGAGGGTTAAATCAAACAAAATAAAAAAAAAATATTTTAATTCCATTACTCCTTTGTTATAAATTGATGCAAAATATATAAACATACCTAAATATAATCAATATTTTTTTGGTATTTACTATGATTTCAAATTAAAATTGAGGCCAAATTATAATTTTTCCGAGTTTTTAACATAAAAATATTCGAAATTTGATATATCAAACGAATTCGGAAAAGAAAATAAATATAATTGTTAAAATATTAATGTATTTATTTATTTAAAGTAAATATCTTCAAGAAAATCAAATATTTTCCGAAATCTCTTTTCAAAATTATTTATTTAATTGAATTAATATATATATATATATATATATATATATATATTAATATATTCTTCTAGAAATATACATAGGGGGTGTTTAAAAATATATATATATATATATATATATATATATATATATATATATATATATATATAATTTATATATATATATATATATATATATATATATATATATATATATATATATATATATATATATATATATATATATATATATATATATATATATATATACATATATACAGGTAGTACATATATAGCGGTAGTACTTTGAGATAGTTTCTCGGAGTAATATACTTCATTTTTACAAAGTTGTACCACAGAAATGCAGAGTCAGCGTAAAGGGAAAGCTGGGTCACTGGATCTTCACGTGCTCTCACTGCTTTTCTTCATATACCGTAAGACTGATGCCTCGACATTCATTTTGTTAAATCTGACGGTAAAGCCAGCCAGGTCGCGTAACAGATGGTGTGATTGATATTTGATCATCTTTACATTAGCCCATGAGTGAGGGTTCACAGGTTTTTACCCAGGAGTCCACTCCATGCCTTACTGCAGTTTATTGCTTGTAGACAGTCGAGAATGCTTTTGCGATGCACTGATATTTAGGTAATTAGCCTATACGAAATACAGCATGGGAGCAAAGACCTTTTTTATTTTGCTAGTCAGCTAGATGAAGCTAAAGTATTGTGGATGTATTTAGTTTCTTGTGCTAGAAGAGGGGGAGAGCAAATACGAAAGGCACCGGAGAAATAGAGATGACAGAACAGCTAATTTTGTGTTTGAGGAATGATTAGATAGCCAATGTATATAGTTTTGCCATTAAAATGAAAGAAGTTATGCTGTAATGAGAGATTGGCCTTCCCGTTTCATATATTAAACAGGCTTATTAATCTCTCATTACAACATATAAGTTTTTCATTTTAATGGCAAATATTACAAACAAACTTTCGGCCTGAGTAATCCCCACTGTCTCCCATACTCAGTAATATATATATGGAACTAACAGAATTTAATATTTTAGCTCCTAATCTTTTATTAAACAATAGTTTATAGATTAGATATGTAGATGACATTTTTGTCTCTCCCTCCTCACAAATACCAAATTCTAATGATAACCTAAACTATATATGTTAGACCTATTCATTCCTTCAGTTCAGTATATAACATAGAAATGCCTTCCTAAATAACCTCCTATATCCCTTCCTTGATACTAATCACATGGAATAATACCACTTGCAATTTAATACTATATATAGAAAAACAACATTCGCACCAAACTATATACACTGGCTATCTAATCATTCCCAAACACAAAATTAGCTGTTCTGTCATCTCTATTTCTCTTCCTGTGCCTTCGAATATGCCTCTTCTAGCACAAGAAGTTAAACAGATTCCGACAATACTTCAAATTACTTGCATTATCCTGAGTTTTACCACAAAGTTATTTAATGGTAGCAGGTACTATAATAGCACCTTTCCCCGAAAATAGCAACACCTCCTTTATACCAATTCCTCAATTACCATTAAAACAAATAATACCAAAAAATATTACCCTCATTCCACTAAATAACATCACCTTAAAAACATTCTCAAACCTCCCAAAATTAAAGTGCAATCTACTCCCAAAGCTGTAATCACATCCCCTGCAACACTTGCAATAAAACATATATAAGTGAAACCATAGATTTGCAAAGAAGAAAAATTCAACATACAGATGACCTGCATAAGGACAGGTAGTAGCATAAATTCAGCTAACAAGTCATAGGCGTAACACAGGCCACTCTATCAATTTCAACAATATAAAGATGATCAGAAAAATCAATCACATCGAACCATCGCAAATCATGGAATCCTTTACTTATAATAGTAACAGCTACACAAGCATCCCGGGTAGGCGCTAAGGAGGTAGATTTTTATACAAAATGAATATCTGAAAACATCAAAATATTTCAACAACACCATGAAGAAAATAGCAGACCAACTGAAACACACTTGAACTGATGAAGATCAAGAAATAAATCCAGTCCCTTAGCCTGAAGAGGTCTCGCGTGTCGGGACGAAAATTAGCTTTCCTTTTTAAAATTTATTTCATTAAAAAAGTGTCTTTAACAATGTTTTTAATTTGTGTACATTTAGTAATAAAATGATGACAGTAAAGAAAATACTAAAAAGAATCCATGGCTTCCTCTCTAAAGTAAAATATATCACCAATGACAAAGTAGTTCTTGAGAGAATATCTATATATATATATATATAATATATATATATATATATATATATATATATATATATATATATATATATATATATATATATATATATATATATATATATATATATATATATATATATATATATATATATATATATATATATATAATATATATATATATATATATATATATATTATATATATATATATATATAATACAACTTATTCTTCTAGAAAATCAATGTCTATTTCTTAAAATTTTTCTTAAAATATTTATTTTTTTAATTGAATTAATTAAATGCATTCCTTTTTATAATTTAAATTATTAATTAATGAAATTATATTTAATTTTCATCCTATGTTTTAAGACTTTAGTGTTTTTGACTTACATTTTTAATTTTAGCTAACCCCGCCCCGAAGCTGGGTTTAGGAGCAGCCCTGGCCTCCTAAAATTCCGGGCACCTGTCGGTCCTCATAGAGAAAGCGGTGTGCTGAAAGCAGTAAATGAGAAACAAACAAAAGTGCTGTATGTTTTGTAATGCAGGAAAAAGGATAGATGATGTTTGTCATAAGTGGATCTATAGTGGTGAATGTTGGGAATCGAACGGGCAGGAGAGATCAAATAAAGTGGATCACAGTCAGTGCTGAATTCCTGAAGGAGAGATATGTGATTTTGACTGAGGTTAAAGAAATGCGCTGGCCAGGAGTATATGTAGCTCGCAGAGGGGGTATGGGTCACCAGCAAAATTCCTACTGGACGAGATTCGTAGTAAGAGGGTCTGTCACGGTCCCGTGTAGTTTTCCCGCGTCGATTTGACCGTACAGCGCTCTTATTGAAAAGTATAAAGGGCGGTAAGGTTGGACCTTCTTTTTTCTGACTTGCGCATATTCTTCACTACTTGCTCGTTGTATTGCACCCAAATTCAAACTAGGGAGAGAAGGTGGTGATGATGATATAAGTATGTTATATATATATATATACATATATATATATATATATATAGTATATATATATATATATATATATATATATATATAAATAGTATATATATATATATATATATATATATATATTATATATATATTATTTATTTATTTCATTTGAATACATAAACAACATAAGTATCCATTTCATATATTTATATATATTTATATATAAGATATGTAAATATATATATATATATATATATATATATATATATATATATATATATATATATATATATATATATAGTGATAGTGTATATATATATATATATATATATATATATATATATATACATATATATATATATATATATACGGTATATATATATATACATATATATATATTACATATATTATTAAGGTTATATATATATATATATTAGTTATATATAGTTATATATATATATATATATATAGTACATATATTATATATATATATATATATATATACATATATATATATATATATGTTATATTATATATATATATATATATATATATATATATATATATATATATATATATATATATATATATATATATATATATATATATATAGCAGCAGGATAGTAGTAGTAGTATATATATATATATATATATATATATATATATATATATATATATATATATATATATATATATATATATATATATATATAGCTTCAAAAAAGGAAATAAAATAATCTAACACTGATCGAAATTTAAAAATACAGGAAAGATTTATATAAAAAATTCTTCAACTTGATCTCTGAACAACAAAATGATTGATAAATTCTTCCATTTATATTGTGTAGTATGATGAATAATTTATTACTTTTTACTCTGTTAGACTTTCTTCTCCTGTAGAATTGAGAAAGTATGTTTTGAGCCTTTCAGAGTAGGAAATATTTTTTTTTTTTTTGAGTTCACGCTTTGTGAGTAGTGGCAAAATCCTTGGCATCATCTAAATGTGTCTGTACAGCTCAATATTGTTTAAAGGTAAAATTTTTAATTGATATCGATGGAATGAGTGACTTTACAAAGATTAGTGCAAATCTGCTTTAAAAAATCATCAAGAAAAGAATTGTAATAGCCCTTTATAATTTCATTTTGTATTGATTTTCACATGAGACATTTTCATTTCTTCATTAACAGAAAGCATAAATTCTGTTGCAACTTTCAAAATGTTTGAAAATGTTTTATTGATGTTTGTTTGAAAATCTTTCAAAACAAACCACGTTTTCAATATGATTAAGAGCAGTTGCTGTCACTAATTATGGAGACTGCAAATGTAGTACATGATGGAAGAGTGTAGTTAATAAAGTTGAAATTAGAAATAAACTGATAACATTTTCTTTTGATTTCACACTTCAAAGGAGCTGAATTTTTTGAAAAAGGTTTAATATCTTGATCCACTCTAGATCCTCTAAAGCTTCATCAAAGCTTAAAAATTTCCTCAATCCATCAATGAAACTTTCCACCAACCCTGTTTCTGCCCATCTGTGTGAGTTTTGTCCCCATTTGGTTTTAAGTGAAAATTCTTCCTTACTTTTTCTCATTAAAATAGTAGTTCGCCATGGTAACTGGAAAATGTACCTAGTTACATCATAAAGTTTATTATGTGTGTTGTACTTCTCACATGGATGTAGCAATAAGCATATAACGCGCTGGATATTCAAGAGTTTAAACCAGAATTGGCAAACCCAATTTTTTGAAAAGTTTTGTGTGCCCGGGTTTTTCGTTTATTCATCTAATACCAAAAATTGTTCTGTGCATTTTTCCTTTCCTTTTCCAATAACTGCAATTTCATATTAATTTAATTGTTTGTTTTCAATTTTGTTAAGTTATTATAAGTTTGATTATAACAGTAATGCCAAAGACTCTTGGATCCAGAAGAAAACTAGGAAATGAATGGACTGAGGGTTCTGAAATGTCTAAGGCACCAGCAAAGTAAAATGTAAATATTACAGTGATACAATTAGCAATAAAATTGAAAGAATAAAAGTGCATCGGAAAAAATCTTGTAAGCGCTTGTCATATTCTGGCAAATCTAGTGAATCAAGTGCTAATACAACCGTTGAAAGTATGGATCTTACAGATGTAGAAGAAAGGGATTCATCTAATTTTCGATGGCTGCAAGACATTCAACAATGAAAACATGGTTATCTGTATCTGACACATCAAAAACTCAAAAGAATTTGTCTAAATATACCATTAAAATGACAACTGCACAAAAAGAATTTCTTGACCAAAAAATATCAGTTTTTTTTTATGCTAACAATGTCTCATTTTTAAGTGTTGAATTGAAGTACTTTGTTGAAATGATACAAACCTTAAGACCTGGTTAGTAGTAAGCAGTACGAGATAGAGAGTGCAACATTGCAAATGTTACATAGCAACATTTGCAAAAATGTTGCACGAACCAGCGAGCGAAGCTCGCGTACATATGATTGTATTTTTGAATGTAAGTAATTTTTATGTACGTGTATATATTATTATTATTATTATTATTATTATTATTATTTACCTCACATGCTGTCCCACCCCCTTTTTTTTATATTTACTGCAAAGTGGCACCGTCGAGTGTATGTTGATGACGCAGTCATCAACATTACACGCGATGTTCATACCACAGACACACATCTACATACACACACACACACACACACACACACACACACACACACACACACCTCACACTAGACCCCCCGCTTTTTCTTCTCCCCCACCATCTCTTTACCCTTAGCTCTTAGCTGTTTACCCTCACTCTTAACAAGCTTGCCAAGCATGATTACATCATCATCTGGTAATTTCTCTGCTCCGGCACACACACTTGTTTTCTGCAAGGCGCCCAGCTAACCCGACTGGTCCCCTTCTCCTGCCACGCCCGCGCACCGTGTCCTGCTTCCGCCTCTCCCGCCCCGCGTTCTCGCCTTTCGCCACCCCTGGTTGGTACTGCCGGTCTTTCGCTCCGCATTGGCTAGCTGAGGAGATGGCTTTTACTCCACTCCATTCCCTCCCACCATCTTGTGATATATGAGAGTAAAAAATTGACAGGATAGGAACTTCGAATCCTAGTCTCGGGCTGCTTCATCACGTGGTCACTCAGGTGGCAGACGATCATCATGACTCAAAGAGCGGCTTTTCGCATCCTTCTTTTCTCAAATCTATCTTTATATAGAACTGAGTCTAATGTACAGCACATGAAATAAATAGAATAAAGCATCTCATTGATAAAAGCTTCTTGTTAGAGGATATGAGTATTTAATGCATCTGATGTACTGATGACTGATGAATTGATACTTACACACACACACATTACATTACACATTATATACACACACACACACACAATATTTTCACGTTATCACACACACACATTACACACACACACAACAATAATATTTAAATAAACAAAATGGGATTGGGAAAATAAGTTATATATTTGGAAATAATTTTTATTTAAATGGCAGAGACATGAATGAAATAATAATAATAATTTAAATATATATATATATATATATATATATATATATATATATAGAGAGAGTATATATATATATATATATATATATATATATATATATATATATATATATATATATAGTATATATATATATATATATACAGAGTAAAATATATAATTTTTATTTAAGTGGCAGACATGAATGAAAATAATAATTTAATTAAATGAACTTAGAAAATTTTTTCAGAAAAAAGTCACAGTACAGTATGTACAAATATGGCATATATATATATATATATATATATATATATATATATATATATATATATATATATATATATATATTACATAGAGTGTAACACGCCTCGATAACCTTGCGCAATGGTTCGCGCACTCCCGAGAATGAGATTGCGTTTGTTTGAGGTGTGCCTGAACCTCTTGATGGAATTCAGCAGTGTAACTTCCCCTACATTGCTAGCTCTTATCCTCATATCAGGGACTCTCACTTCCCTGTAGTGCGTCGTAGTGACAACGTGAGGAAGATGCGAATCGTCAAGCTGATGAATCTCCCCATGCAGCGTTGGCTCCCCAGCAGGTTCCGTCAACTGTGAAATGGCCCTAGCTGTAGCATCGGTGTCTTTAATCTGATTGTAATACTCGTTATCATCGTTCAAGACCATCCAGTCACGGTCCTTAGTCTTCTCTACATCCTTCACCATCTTATCCATACTTATTTTGGTCATGCCCGCGAAGCTAATGATATTCTCCGTTTCCCTATTCAGCGTTAGTCCTTTAGCTTTTAGTATATACGAAAAGGTCCCATCTCTCTTTCTCAATCGTATGGCATACGACTTCGGTCCTGTACACACGAAGCTGTCAGCTGTTACATTAGGCCCTAACTCATCGGTAAGGTTTCCGAGGAACTTACCCGTAGGTGGAACATAATCTTTTTCTTTTTCTCTGGCTACGAAGACACAGCTGTCGGTATCGCAGTAGAGAACCCTCTGTCCAACAGAGTCTAGAAGTCCATACAATTCCATACGTGCATAGCATGTGGTGAATGCAGCTACAGCAACATTTGTGGCTTTAGCCGTCCGATTTGCGTAGTCGGTATGTGTCACCTCTACAATATGGTGATCCCCCGCTACAATGATATTACGTATCTCCAGGTCGGCTCTATTCATCAGCTCCCATACTTGCTCGTAGCTTGAGCAGAGAATATCCTCATTACGTGGCACCCGTTGGGCTAGCTTCCCCCAAAGAGAGTTCAGGAAGAGTTTAGCTATGTATCGCATGCACGGGTTAGGCTTGATGTTATCAGGATTTAAAATGACGCCTTCGATTCTCTTGAAATCCGCTAAGAACTGGTGAAATTCAGGTGATGACTTAGATGGCACACCATCAGGAAGACCCGAAGCTTCAGTCTTCCACTTCATGAAGGTTTCCACATATTTGCTGAATATATTATCAGACTTCTTGAATTGCCAGATTTCGTAAAGTTTCTTGATTTTATATCCCTTCAGCAGAGCAAGTTCTAATTCGGGACTGCAGTAGACACCCTTAAGCATCCGCTGGTTATCAGTGTGTCGGCATTTACCTTCATAACCAGATTCACTACATGTGCGACACAGGGTGAAGATGAGTCGGTCATCATAACGTCCGGGCAAAACAGGTGTGTACAGATCCGTAGGAGGCAGTATGCTTACGTATGATAGGCCAAAGTATGTGGTGTTAATATCTTTGACGAAATCGTTAATCGAAGGCAACTCACGTCCTGTGAGTTTCGTGGGTAACCCTGCAGGAAACGATTTAGTTTTTTGTACATATGGGTAAAGAGAGGTGAAATCGAGGTAGTGGAGTTTCACCCCCTCCGTAGGGGGGTAGTAATACACGAACGGTTCAGTGCGCCCACCATATAGAGCGTCTCCCACAACCAAACGCTCGTTTGCCATTTCATTGCCCTGTGCTTGTACATATGCACCTAAGTTTTCAGTTCGTGTCTCATTATCTTCGTTCACGATGGTAGCTTCACAGTCCTGTTTCATCTTATTCCATTCACAACCCCACACCCTCACAACCTCGAAACCAGCATTCTTATAATCGCTCTCCTGTTGCATGGTCGCAGTGTAACGATCGAGGCTGGAGACCTCACCAATCTTTGTCAGAGCACTATCACATGCCTGATGTCCATGCCATATACATCCATGGAAGAGGAAGACGACTTTCTTCATAGGGGTGCCGGGTCTTGGGCGCCCCCTCCTATCATTCAGCTTAATCATCTGCTCATTAACGTTAATATGTTTTTGAGCAACGAAGACGTCGCCGTTAATGGGGACGTATTCTTCAGCAGGTACTTCGAGATAACCATCAGGTTTGAGGAATCTGTTCTTTATTTTGAATTTTCGCTCTCCTCCATTCCTAGCATGTTCAATTCGACGCCCTGTGTACAACTCCATAAAGTTTAGCCATTTAATCCCCTCGAACGAGTAATTTCCTTCATCTGCGCGGCCAATATGGGCAAGTGACTTCTCAGGCATGAACCACATCTTAAAGATCGTAAAACATAAGGACGCTATGGTTGCACATTCATCAAGACAATCAATTTTATAATCCCGTAGGAATATGCCTCTGAACTTTTCAAAACTACTGCGTAAAATGTTCACATCCTGGACACAGTAAGTGGTGCATTCGGCTTTGATGTCATACTCTTTATTGTTAAAGTTATCATACCATTTTTCAAATTCGTCCTTCTCGATCTCGTTCATGCGGTCCACTTCAAACATTTCTCTTCCAGAGATTCGGTCCTTATAATTCAGGGTGTCCGCAGTCAGGAATCTGTAAGGGAAGAACCCCTTAGCCCCACTACCTTCAAGATCCATGCATTTAGGTAACTTCTTTAATGCGCAAGGCATGAACAGTAAGGTATCTTTGAAATAAATGTTACGATTAGCAGTTAGCGTTATGATTTTGGTGCCTCTCTTCACAGGATTGGAAGAGATGATGTCAGCTCCAGGTCGGGCAAGCAGTTTGCTATACACGAACTGTGTATCAAACTTCCCGCCGTTGTGCGCTGCAACTACTATTTTAGCTTTCCTGTGTGACTCGGAGAACTTGAAGAGGTAGTTGATGAACTGATCTACAGGGCATCTCTGATGATCTCCTTCAGCTTCTAAATCCAGATTAAAGACCTCCATCCGCTTGGTTGGTTCCACACTTTCCGCACTGATCATTACCGAGATCTTTCTCGCCACATTCATAACACACTAGCATGCTCACTAGAAGGTATGGCAGCATGTCTGTGACAGTTCGATTATTACCATCTATACGTTGATTATTGTTGTATGTTTCAATGTCGTAATAAAAGGTGAACACCTGTTTCTTCTTCAATGCCTTATCAGTGGGAATCTTGATCTTCTTCATGTAACATTCATGATTATCTCCGTTTGCACCATACTTTTCATTGCATACACTGCAAAGGATATGTTCACAGTCATGTTGGTGATTGCCTTTCTTGTCAGCCAACATTATCTCATCGCAAAGGGTGCACACTTTGAGTTTCTTGCAAGTACGTTCTTTATGGAGATTGAAACATTCATCATTGTAGAAGTCCCTGTTACAATCATTGCAGTGTGGAAGTTTCGCGTTAGCGTCAGGTTTCCCTTTACACTTGTAGGTTAAACACTGGGTGCATCTATATTCCGTGCATTCATCCCTTAAATGCCTAGTTATATTGTCCGTGAAGCTGTAGCAGAGATTACAGAGAATGGCACCTTTAATTAATGTCGCATCTATACTGCCTATAGCGAGTTTGATGGTATCTTTCGGGAACGGGTAGTAGTAATGGGTATTAACTTTATCATAACCTATTATATATAAGGGTAGACTTCTATCCAGTTCATGCGGCTTAAAAACTATCTCTAGGAGGTGATGTACAGTATTAGCAAAAACGAATATACGGCATTTCAAATATTTTTCTATCTTCGCAAAATGTTCAGGAATCATTGGGTCTTCATATTCCAGCCTGCACTTGAGCGCAATTTCCTTCCCTAATGTAGTTAGGGAGCCAGGTGTGAAATCACTTATGGTGGGGGCATAGTTGCTACCAGGCGGGGGAGGTGGCAGAGTATGGAGTTTGTGACAGGCAGCTATGGCTCTGTATCCACATCCGATACTGCTTTTAGCGTGTATGTCCTCATTGTTTGTACGGGTTTGGATATTATTAATGCGATCACTTATAAAGTTTACTGATGAAGGCACGATAGGTCCATTACCTGCCGGTTTACGCAATACTTGCACCTCTACATCGAACTGGTTAAACAGGGCCTTGTCACCCGACTGGAACGCCTTTAACAAACGGTCAGCTAGATATCTGGCTAGATTTTCAGTACTCATCATTCTGTAGGGGATGCGTACGAAATATTCGTTGTTATTCTGCCCTTGGAATGTGAACCACACCCGCACCCCATACTGCTGGCTGGTCACTTCACGGCGCAGGAATGCTATAACACTTTGTATTACGCCTAAGAATGTATCATTAATATCCCTCCCTTCTCTGAACACACCCTGCTCGTTAATTCTAACCCTGTAGCGGTGTGTGTCGATTATTCCTGAATTCCTCGTAGAAGCGATGCTAGTGACATTAAGCAAATCTGCAGTGAATGGTCGAGGTTCAGGCTCACTTGAAGGTCCTGCTACAGCACCATCATCGACAGCTCGACCTGGACGGCTACTTTTTATAGGTTCGGATGTCCTCACACTCTGTAGACGACAAGAGAGAGAGAGAGAGAGAGAGAGAGAGAGAGAATATAAGTATTTTAATAGCAATAATAATAATAATAATAATAATAATAATAATAATAATAATAATAATAATAATAATAATAATAATAATAATAATTCTAGCAAATAATAGTAGTAGTAGTAATAATAATGATAATAATAATAATAATAATAATAATAATAATAATAATAATAATAATAATAATATTTTCGCACACATATGGAAAAACACTATGTAAACTCACCTTCGAGTTCGTAGGGGGAATATTCTTTCCAGTAGAGAGGGAGGAAGGGGAAGGGGATGCATCATCGCCTGAAGGAGAATCTTCATCACGCCCTGCATTACTCCGATGAGGACGTTCATTTTTACAAGGCATACGACTATCAACACCCTACCGAGAACAAGAAGAACATAATTACTTTGATTAGCTTAAATCAAATAATAATAATAATAATAATAATAATAATAATAATAATAATGTTAATAGTAAACAAATCCTGATGATTTTTAAATTTTGAAAAGATTTTTGTCGATATGTTATAATAACAATGTGATAACAATAATAATAATAATACACACACACATGACACCACACACATGCACACAGACACACTCCCATGAATAAACAACTATGAATGCATACCTGAAGAGGTTTTGGGGGAAATATCAGCCCTGAGAGCTGGGTAGGGGGCGACACATGCATTGGATCATCACGCATCTCACATCACCATCGCGGACACCACTCAATCCCACCTCCTGACATATAGATGTAGGGTTACCTTCTTACATCAACAGCTGTTTATTGTGTGAGTCTTGTGGTAGAGCCACAAGCCTCCTGCTGTCGCGGTGGCTCTAGAATTTCAGCACGCTTTATTTCATGTATCACCATAGACAGGCTTCTGTTAAGTTGAGATGAGAGAGAAGAGCATATAGGTAGAGCAGGTATATATATATATATATATATATGTATATATATATATATATATATATATATATATATATACAGGTGTGTGTGTGTGTGTGTGTGTGTGTGTGTGTGTGTGTGTGTGTGTGTGTGTGTGTGTGTGTGTGTGTGTGTGTGTGTGTGTGTGTGGGTGTGTGTGTGTGAAATTCTACATACCTTTCATCCTTACATTAATATACATAACCTTACATTAATGGGCCAGTCATAGTTCGATGGCTATATTAATTCAAGTGTCAATGTAGTCTGGCCTTGCCATGAGGGTGGTAGACATCTCAAGGATTCATACCTAATTTTCTTCCAGAGCAAGACTGCAGCAAGAAAATATCATCGCCTTCAGCATTATTATTTTCATTAATAAGTCTGTCTAGGGTATTTCGGAGCTCTGCACGCTGTAGAGAGATGATATATATATATATATATATATATATATATATATATATATATATATATATATATATATATATATATATATATATATATATATATATATATATATATATATATATATATATATATATATATATAAGTATATATATGTTTGCTATATATTTACAACTGCGTATGAAATAAAACAGTGTTTAGAAACTCACCATACGACTCCCTGAGGATTTGGGTCAATCCCCTGCACTAACGCCGCTGCTGTGAGCTCTCTCTTGAGCCAACACGAGATTCATCGAGACCGTCTTCGTCATCATCACTGAAGTCATCATGTCTCATAACTCGAAACCCGCTCGGCGTCCACATTACCGCTTTAACGATCGGATCTTCGTCTTCGTCGTCAGAGTATTTCGTAACGTCGTTTGCGATCAGCCAGAAAGTGACGCGTATATATATATATATATATATATATATATATATATATATATATATATATATATATATATATATATATATATATATATATATATATATATATATATATATATATATATATATATATATATATAATCTTACTTTTTCTTTTTTATGTATAGAAGCTTACCTGTTCCTTTGTAGCCTTCATCTCTCTCCACCCTGATGTCTTTCAATTTTCAGCAGATTCAGCCTCACTACAGCCTCAATGAGAAATTAAGTCATTATCATCTCGCTAACACTGATGAATCACTCCTTTCACGTGAGCGCTCATTTAGTTAAAATACGACGACTGGACATTCGCACATCGGCAGTCGCTTGATTACATCCTGTTTCTATCATAACTGACCCCCACTGGCGCCCTCGGGCAATATCGAGTGGAATGGCCTTATCTGGAATATTCAAGTAAATTCCACTTTAATAAAATCATTACTTCAAATATTTTACAGCATATAACCAACACTAACATTAAGTAATTAAGTCATCACTGGTTCAGAACGAAATAAAATATTTTTATGGATATTTTAAATAAATTTTATGCTCACCGCCAAAAGCTTCATGATGGAGGCGAGATCGAAGTTGAGACAGAGGTTCTGTACGGTTGCCATTTTGAATTTTGAATTTTCTTTTTTCTCACTGTTTTACTTCAAAATACCTGGATATATATATATATATATATATATATATATATATATATATATATATATATATATATATATATATATATATATATATATATATATATATATATATATATATATATATATATATATTTATATTTATTTATTTATTTATTTATTTCATCCTCTACGATGTAAATGCGATATTATTATTATTATTATTAATAACGTAGATATTATTATTATTATTGTTATTATTATTATTATTATTATTATTATTATTATTATTATTATTATTATTATTATTATTATTATTATTATTATTATTATTATTATTATTATTATTATTATCACTGGAATTATTAACACGATTATTATTATTATTATTATTATTATTATTATTATTATTATTATTATTATTATTATTATTATTATTATTATTATTATTATCATTATTATTATATATTTATTATTATTATACTCGCTAATGCTTGTTCCTTGCCTTGTATAATGCACACTACGCAGACCTTAACGACCTTCCACAAAAAATGTCGAACTGAGACTGGCTATTCCGCACATGGAAAGTTTT
>JABUQX010133138.1:27500-28780 GCA_015478945.1 Trachelipus rathkii | reverse complement strand
TCCAAGTACAAGTGGGAAAGAACCACATTTGTTCCCACTGTGATTAACTCGCCAGCTCACACATCACTCGTTGTTCGACAATTCCTGAATTTCAAAAACTTTACAGTGATTTCATACATCACTCTATTCGCCTGACTTTGCCTCTTGTGAATTTCTCCTAATCCCAAATAAAAAATACGTGTTTTTAACGATTAGGAGATCCAGCCAAGAATCACATAAGGTCCTCAAAGCACTCACACTTGAGAACTTTCAGGGATGCATGAAATCATGGGAAATATGCTGGAATCGCATTATAGGTGCACATGGGAACTACCTCGAAGATTACTGTAGAAACTAGGAGGTACTGGTCTGTAAGCAACTTTTGTTTTAAACTTTTGGGTAGCACCTCGTAAATGGATTTTGTCAGTACTTGCTTGGAGTAAAAAATTTCACCTGGAGTACTACAATTCAATTATTCGTTTGGATATGGTTGCGTCAAAGGCTAATAGAATAAAAAACTCCCCTAATTTCTAACTCTGTTGAGCCTTTATCTCTGCGACATTATCTTATCACAACATCTCTTCTAATGGTACTGCAACAAAAGGTACTTCATTGAATTTACCACTTGTATTCCACCATCATTGCAATGGCCTTACAATAGATGAGGTTCTGTTTTCCAAGCAAATTTTTTGTGAAGATTGTAAACTCGAAGTTTATATGATGAGGAGCCATTTAGCTTCCAACCATCTTTGTTATGTGGAATTCTTTTCCATCATCTGTTTTTCCAACAGTATTGTACCTTCCAAACTTTTGAATCTGGATCGGTTTTCACATTTTTACATCGGGCCTGGCCTGGCTGGGCCATGTGCTCGCTGGCCTGCCTGGCCTGCCTGGCGGACTGGCTTGGCTTGCTTGGCTTGGTTGGGCTTGGGCTTGGCTTGGGCTTGGGCTTGCTTTGCTGGCTTGGGGGTCCTGCTTTTCTTTTCCGTTGCCTCCTAGAAATGAACTCTGCCCGATAGGTGTGGTAATGACCTAAAAAAAGCTATTAAATTACTGGTACCCCAGAGGTACTTGTCAGAAGAGCTGGAAGCGTTTGTATTTTTAGACGAAAGGTGTCCAACGTAACAAAGTAGAATTGATGAATTGAGTATGAATTACGTCAATTCTGAACTAATTATAAAGAAACATTTAAATATCATAGTATCAACCAAATTATCAAAGTTTTCAACATTTTTGTAATCACTGATGCTTCATCTGCATTTCTTGAGAAAGATGCTAAAGTTTGGTAAGAGAACAACATT
>JABUQX010133138.1:15000-22500 GCA_015478945.1 Trachelipus rathkii | reverse complement strand
TCGTAAATCGTTAAGATTGCCATTCTCGATGAACTTGTTCATCCTATGGTCCAGATGTTATGCCCATTTACGACATGTAGTCAGACAAACTTCAAAGTACTTCCCGGTCAGAACAATCATTACCTTACTTAATATGTCAATGAAACTGCTATGGAAAGTTTTGGAAATAGGAAAAAGAATCAGATTTCCTGTACCAGCATTTTAAGCAAATTACATGTTTTTATATTAAATAATTGGTTAATTGGTACTTCTATAAACGTGAAAAATCAGATAAAAAAAAGAAAAACCGAAAAAGGGGTCAAAACTTTATATATATATAATATATAATATATATATAATTATTAATATATATATATTATTATTATATATATAAATTATAAAATAATACTATAATATAACAAAAAAAACATATATATATTATTTAATGTTTTTATAGTTGTGTGTGTGGGTGTTTGTGTGGTGCTAGTGGTGTTGTGTGCGAGGGTGGTTCTGTGATCGAGGACTCCTACAACTCGGTCTGATCGGCATAGCATGAATAACTTATCAGAAAACGATCGATCTTCTAGAAATTTTCATAAAGTTACGAAAAATTCTCCATACTTGCGAAAGAAAGTTGTCATATAACAGGAAACTATCATTACATAATAAAATACATATAAAAAGTATGTAAAGTTTAATCAAAAGGAAGAAGAAGAATCTATCGTCACTTATAAATGCATTTTTCAAGCAACTTAAAAAGTAAGAGCTCGCTTCTCCACATACCAGTAAAATTTTAAAACATATACAAATTTCTCCTGAAAACAATGTTAAATTGTTTCCCTACCTAGAATCTATAAAACCACTCATATTATTTAAAAAAAATTAAAATAAACATTATTTGTTCTTAATCACTTCGGATAAAAAATTATTATTAAATTCTAATGCCTGAATTTAAATAATAATAAAGAAAAAAAGATAATAACAATAACAGTCCCATCAATCAATTTCTTAAATTGAAGGAAACTGTAAAATACTAATAGATCTCAAAGTATCTAACGTGAATATTTTGGTTTAGAATAATATTTAACTATATAAATATATATTATAATATATTATATAATACTATTATATATATTATATATAATATATTATATAGGTATATATATATACTATATAGTATATATATTATATATATACATTATAAATACTATATATATAATATCTATTATATAATATATTATAATAATATGTAATATACAATATAAATATATATATACTTACATATACATATATATATATACTAAATATTTTAATAAACATTATCTATTATATATAATACTATAATACTATATATTATATATAAATAGTTTATATATATATATATAACATAATATATTATATAATAATACTATCAGTATACTTATATATATATAAACTCGTCAAATAAACGCACCACTGGCTCATCATACGTAAACAAGTTACAGAAAGACCAAACGCCGTATGTAACCTATTTCGCAATTAATAGCATTTGGGACACATAACAGTGATAATTGTTGGAGCGTCCCAGGGAATCCCCACGAGCTGCCCAACTCCTGATGCCAATGCTCCTCCAACTGAAATCTATCCCGCTAAGGTTCTTACTGTTATCAATACGTACTATGCACCTTTCAAGGATACACTTGACAGTCGCAGCTCTCATGAAGAGCAGTCCTCCACGATCTGGATCCAATACGCGATGAACACCGGTTGCCGCAGCGCCTGATTTCGTAGTTTGCAGCTGTGTCGATACCATCGTCAGCATTTACAACAGTCAATGGTTTAGGTAGAGAATGAGGGCCAGTTCCAAGTCGATCCCCATTCATTAGGTTCCGGTGACGCATCTGGCTGTGCTCTTGATTCATCAATTAGGCGAATCCGTCACCGAAGTAAAATTGCACGACACTGTCAAGATGTCTTTGCCTGTGCATGCGCGGAGAAAAACGCCATCTATGACGTGCAAACTCTCACACCCGTAAATATGCCCCTCAGACCATAGTGAGATGCTCCTCCAGTTGCAATGCATGTCATATACACTGAGTACTTCATTAGATCCTCGCATAGGTCCGATTCATCTGTAACAGGCACATTCGCCCAATCGCTACGGGTCCAATGTATCATTCCCGGAAAATGCTGGTCTGCCACATGATCTCCCTGGTCGTGTCCCATGACCCTCCATTGCCATAAATTATGTTCCGAAGCAATGACTATTATTATCCCATCATGGTCACATGTATTTCCTGCTGCTAGTGTATTGAATGTCTTTCTTGCTATGGCCGTCCTTCTTACGCCCGCATACCTTAAAACGTATCAACGCCAGTCTCGCTGCCTGCCCCTTACCTGCCACCTGCTGACTCTGGGTCTGTGCAGATCACGACCAGTGCAATCTGTATGCCTCCTAACCAAAAACGTCGACCGAGTTCACGTACCTACCTATTCCACGAGTGTCTGTACCATCATCACGGTAATCGACGCAGCCTTTTCCACGTGTAGTAGTAATATGTGACATCCACAATGACCACGTACTCAGCATGCCCCCGCCATAACTACCCCAATCGAAAAGATGAGCTTACTATGGTGTCATTTACCTTATTATCTATGCAACCCTATACACTCCAACATATTACAGCCGTGTTATACTGTGTCCTTGATGCTATTGTATTTGCATAAAGTTACACAGCGTTCTCGTCCTTTCTTAACCTGTTAACGTATATGAGCCATGTGTGCAGTTAATTCTGGACGCAGTAGATTATTTATATATATAAAATATTTATATATATATATATACTATATATATATCATATAATTATAATAATATAATATAAATATATACTATATATATATATGATATATAGAGAGAATGACAAGAGAAGAGAGAGACAAGAGAGGAAAGAGTGAACGCCGTGCGCAGTACGCCATGCGACGCGGAGAGTCGAAAGAAGAACGAAAGAGAAAGAGAGAGAGAGAGAGAACGAAGAGAGACAGACGAGAGAACGAAGAAGAGCAGAGAGAGAGAAGAGAAGATGAGAGAAGACGAGAGCAGAGGAGAAGAGTAGTCAAAAAAGTACTGGATTCGCTCGCTACATCTATTACTTACTATACACTATAATATTAAATAATATTATATATATATATATATATATATAATATACTATCGTATATAATATATATTGTGTAATAGAAATTTAACCTCAATAATGAGAATAATAATAAAAATCTTATTAGCTTTCTTCATTTTATTTTTCTTCAAATAATTTTCTTTCAAGAATTTATCGTTCATTTGAGATGATGAAAAAGTTTACATTATTAGCAATAATTGCAAAAAAATAATTGTTTTTATTAATTATATTATTTACAGGGTATTCAGAAAGGTTCTTGTATAATAGGCATAATAATCTCCTCCATCGATTTTTTCTCATAAAGATCACACATTGCTGGCATGGTGGGGGAAACTGCTCTAGGGTAATTACTACCTAGGATTCTGAAGGGGGATCGACCCCTATTTTACGTCCCGTGCTACTCTGCCTCTCTATCAATAGTTAAAAACAATGTATAAACAAGGCAATGTTATTTATTATTAGTCGTTATTCAATTTTTCATGTTAGTTGACACATGGTTTAAAGAAATCTTTTCTTTCGATGACAAACAAATTAAAAGATTGTTCAAATAGTTTCAGCTACCATATTATACTACAGTCATGATAGGGTCATTACTAGTTTCCAATGCCATATAATACTACAGTCAAGATAGGGTCACTACGAATCTTGCTCCCTACGTCATAAACCTTATATCTCTACATTCATGTATCTATCAAGATTTGTGTTAAAAATGGGACACTATACGTCTTATTTTCTGTTAGTAAATTGAATCTATACAAACCCTAGATATCATACACCATATATGTATACATGTTTTCTTAATGGGTATAACATCAGCTTCTTCATTGTATTTACAAACGAATTTTTTTTTTTTTTTTAACAAAATAAAGAGGAATTTCAGAAAATTTCAGAAGCGTTATAAACCGCAAACTCACACCAGCATATTTTTTAAATATATATATAGTATATATATATATATATATAAAAAAAAAAGAGTAAAAAAAAAAAAAAATAAATATATATATATATATATATATATATATATATATATATATATATATATATATATATATATATATATATATAAATATATATATATATTTAATGCATCACCCGTGATTATGTTTATGATTATTATTATTATTATTATTATTATTATTATTATTATTATTATTATTATTATTATTATTATTATTATTATTATTATTATTATTATTATTATTATTATTATTATTATTATTATTATTATTATTATTATTATTATTATTATTATTGCTATTATCATTATTATTATTATTATTATTATTATTATTATTATTATTATTATTATTATTATTATTATTATTTTTATTATTATTATTATTATTATTATTATTATTATTATATGGTACTGTTATTTGTATTATTGTTATTATAATCGATAGTATTATTAATTATTAATACTGGTGGAGGTATTGTTATTATCATCAGTAATAGTACTGCTATAAATATTATTATTAGTAGTAGTAGTAGTATTGCTATTTTTATCAGTAATAGTACTGCTATTATTATTACTTACTTCTTACTTTTTACTTCCTCTCCCAGGAAGGATTCTTCGTCCCGTCAGTCACGCAAGCATCTTTCTCCAGACATCCCTCTCTTGCACTATTCCTCTTCTTTTCAGCACCTTCATTAAGTTGGTAGCTGACATCTTTCCAGAGAGTCTTCCACCGACTCCGCCCATCTCTTCTTCGGTCTTCCCCTTGGGTCTTCTCCCCTTTGGTGTCCATTCCCATCTTCTTTCGGCATTCTCTCCTGCTCCATCCTTTCCCAGATGTCCCCACCATCTCAATCTCCCCACATCTATCTTCATCTTTTTCACCCCTATATCTTCTCTAATTACTTCATTCTCTTGTTCTGTCTCTTCTACTCTTCCAATCATGGTTCTTAAAATCCTCATCTCCGCCACTTGTATTCTACTCTTCCTCTTTTCTCGTTGTTGTCCATGTTTCCGCTCCGTACAGCAGTATCGGAGTCAGTATACTGTTAAAAATCACTTTTTTATCTATTCCGATGTTCCTATCTTTCATCATGGGTGTACCGCTTTCATAACTAATCCATACTTCTCCATTCTTCGCTCTTCACGTAATCTCTCCTCCACTTCCCTCACCTTCTGTTAAAACATCCTCCGAGATAATTGCAGGTATTCACCTCCTCCTCTCCCACCATCATCCTCATCCTCCTCATTTCCTTCTTCAGTTACTGTCAATATTTCTGTCTCTGTACGTTCAATTTCTTCATCTACTCCACCTCTCATCGCTTCAGTTCCCACCACCTCCCCGAATCACCGTTCTCCATCTCGCTCCAACATGCCAGATCGTCCGCATATGCCATATTATGTCCCCTTCAAATTCTCTCAGTCTCTCCCTCACTTTCCTTATCCTATCACCACGTCTAAATATAATATAAACAGCAGTAGCGATAAAAACACTCCCCTGCTTCACTCCCGTCACCTCAAACCATCTATCGTTATCGCACTCAGTTCTAACATTACAACTGCATTTCTCATACATACTTTCTATAGCCTTCTTTAATCTACCCTTCACTCCATAATTCCTTTCCATAGCTCTCTAGAGCTTTTTCCTTGGCACCGAATCAAATGCCTTTTGTAGATCGATGAACGCTAAGCAAAGAATCTCAATATATTCCAGCATCTTCTCTAGACCATTTTCATTGTGAATAAGAGGTACGTCGTCTTCCTCTATACCTGTGCTGTTCCCCTCTCCGAAATTCCCGGCTCTATCTTCTCTCTCAACCTCCTCTCCAATATTCTTTCGTATATTTTCGTCAGATGGTCCATCAGTGAAATACCTCTATAATTATTAAAGCTTCTTGTATCTCCTTTACCTTTATATATCGATATTATTATTGCTTTGCCCCACCTTTCCGGCATCTTTTCCTCTCTCCAACATTTGTTCATCAAACTGATGATTCTCCCTCTCAGCTCCTCTCCTCCCTCCACCACCAACTCCACAGCCACTCCATCCTCTCCTGGAGCTTTACCCTTCTTCATCCTTTTTATTGCCTCCACCGTTATGAGGAGGCTATAAAAAGGATGAAGAAGTGTTATTTATTATTATTATTATTATTATTATTATTATTATTATTATTATTATTATTATTATTATTATTATTATTATTATTATTATTATTATTATTTGTTATTATTATTATTATTATTATTGTTATTGTTATTATTATTATTATTATTATTATTATTATTATTATTATTATTATTATTATTATTATTATTATTATTATTATTATTATTATTATTATTATTATTATTATTATTATTATTATTATTATTATTATTATTATTATTATTATTATTATTATTTGCATGCTATATAGGTTACTGTTTTTGTGAACTTGACAAAAAATATATTTATTTAATTCATAATAACAATTTAATATTATTACAGTTTTTGAACATTAGCAATTGGTCTTAAATATTATAATTATTATTATAGATATTTTGATCAATTTTCCATCAAAATTGTTGTTGTAATCATATGATTAATTTCATTAATCATCAATTGCAAAAACTAACAATTGAGATTACATAAGCCCAACACATTTGTGACCGTTTATTATTCCCACCAAAACTCTCTCTCTGATTCTTTCTTTATATTATCTATTTATATATATATATATATATATATATATATATATATATATATATATAAGAGCAGTATATATATATATATATATATATATATATATATATATATATATATACCCGGCAAAACTCCTCTAAAGGGACATCATGGGTGACCAGAAGAGAGAAGAACGCAGATAATAAAGCTGCCCCCCACGACTCGTGCAGAATAACACGCCTCCCACAATGAAGCTCTAAGAGGACAAACAAATCCCTCCCCATTCTCCCAAAACAACACTGCAACATCTGCACAACACTACTCCAACATATCAAACAAACCCACTAGCACAAATAATAGAAGAATAATACGCAAAAAACAGTAAAACTAGAAATCAAACCCAGACCCCATTCACCACCCAAGAAATAAATAAACTCATCAAAACCCTAAAAATTCCCCTGCCACCCGACCAGACAACATCTCCAACCTTCACATAAAACAATTTGGACCAGCTACTATATCATTCATCACTGATATCTTCAAAAATCCTTGTCTTTAATTACATTCCCCACACTGGAAAAGCTACCATCATACCTAAATTAAAACCCAGAAAAGACCCCAATACCCCATCTTTATACCGCCCCATATCCCTTCTCTCATCCCAATGCAAACTCATAGAGATCAGTCTCACAAAAATTCAAACCAAAAACCACTCCCCAAACCACGGGCCATGGTTTTTAAAAATTTCA